>QAOC01003219.1:52698-170361 GCA_003255005.1 Begonia fuchsioides
GGGCTCGCGACGTCGAGCCTCGTCGGGCTCGCGAGCCTGCCGAGCCTGGCTCGTCGGGCTCGCGAGCCTCATTCGACGAGCTCGGCTCGGGCTCGCCGGAGAGGCTCGAGCGAGCCAGGCTCGGTACTGTTCCGGTCCGAGCCTGGCTCGGCTCGACAGCAAGACGAGCCGGCCGAGCGAGCTGGCGAGCCAGCTCGCTCGTTTGCAGGCTCTAGGTGTCTGTTGGAGGTTTTTGGGAAATCCAGGGTCTGTAAATGCTAAAATATCTTCCTGAAGGGCTAAGACGCAGTCTTTTCTTAATTAAATCGCAGATTAATCAATGGTTCAGAAAAACAAACGGGAGAATTCAAGGCAATTTGCTGTACCAGACAAGTACGCCTACCTGTACCCCTCCCTCCCTCATCATCACCTTTCTGTGTCATGTCTTCTCTCTCGTTTCTCTCTCTCTTCTCTGTTTTATATATTCCTTCGTCTTCCTTTACTCCTTGTCTCTCTTTTTTTTTTTTCTGGGTCTGTCTTTTTTATTTCTCTCCCCGTTAGCTGGGTTCACTATGAAGCAGTTGATCCGCCGACTCTCTCGAGTTTCGGACTCGTCGCAGTACTGCCTTCTCCGGCGCTCGGACTCTCGGACCGTAGGGGGAAGAGGTGGCCGGGCGGAGTCTTTCATAGCGGCGGCGGGGAGCAAGCTCCGGCGAGCCGGGTCGTCGCCGGTTCCCCAGGGGCACGTTCCAGTCTACGTTGGCGACGAGATGGAGAGGTTTGTGGTGAGCGCCGAGCTGCTGAACCATCCCGTTTTCGTGAGCCTGCTCGATAGATCGGCGCAAGAGTACGGCTACGAGCAGCAAGGGGTGCTTCGTATTCCTTGCCACGTTCTTCTCTTCGAGCGAGTTTTGGAAGCTCTCCGGTTCGGAAATCTCGACTCCGGCGACCTGCAGGATCTCGTCGGATCTCTCTCCGACGGCTTCCTCTCCTAGTGGAGTAGAAGGATAGCTTTCTTCTTCCTTTTTCCCCTGTAGATACACTTTCTGGTTCTTCAATCAGTTAGAGGAGGCAATTTGTGTGGCTTTTCTCTGTCACCCTATCTTCTCTCTGTAATTTCTTCTGTGAAGCGTGCGAGGGAGATGAACAGACGATGATTCCTCCCCGTTTCCGCAAAACATATCAAATTACTCCAAATTTCTTCTTCTTTTTAACTCTGTTGTTTCCTCCATAGCCACCCAGTTCTCGATCTTTATTTGACTAATCGATTAATCTACAAAAAATTCCTGGTCTGGGTATGTTAGATTGGAAGGCGGAGGTGAAAATTACTGAGCTGATCTGGCAAATCATTTATAATTAAGGTACTGCATCGTACCAATCAACGTACGTCATAGTCGGACATTCCAAAGACGATGAGTTGTTCTTGAGATCCAATCCTATCTTGTCGCACTAATTTTCCGGGCACGAAAGACCGAAGGCTTAAATTCTGGTGTTTTTGTGTGCTGGGGAAACAAACAGACAAGCGTAACGGCTGCCAGCGGATGAGGATGGTCCATGGCCGAGGCGTGGCTGCTTCTTCATAGTTCATGACCGCCAACCGGTCAAATGGGCTTCTTCAGCAGTCTTATGAACCCGCCATTTCTCCAGTAGAACGATAAGATTGAGAGAGATGAGATTAGATGCGATGAAAAGAGGGTCTTTTCTCCAACTAATGAAAGAAAAGAAAAGCAAAAGGCAGAGACAGAGAAACAGAGCTAAGAGAAGACAAAAAGTAGGAAGACGAGAGACGTAAACCACCAACCGTGATGATTGAATTTGCTGTAGGTAATGGGGAGTGAAGTTTGGTTGGAGCCAAAGATGGCCAATCATTCAGTCTTGTATGTTTATTTTCGACAAATCCCATAATTTGAGGTAAATTAGAGGCACAGAGGGACGCTCATTTCTCTCTTTCGTAGAACTTCATCTGAATATTCTTTCAGATGATCGTGATTAGCTACGTAATGTTCCACCGATTTTTAATCTTATGGCAATTAGAAATACTCAGGATCTCTGTTTATTACATTTGTTTCAGGCATGAGAAATACTCAGGATCTCTGTTTTCGGCCTTGTTGCTTCTTTTTATGCTTCAGACTGCTCCATCAAGGGAGATGCCGAATAGGGATGATGAGCTTAACTTTGACGCACAAAAGCAGAGGCTGTAGAATCAGAGTTGCAAAAAATGAAGAGGACAGTGCATGGAGAAGAGGATCACAAGCCTGATTCCATGGTCGTCGCACAAAGGCAACACATAAATGGAGAACAAAGCTAGCACCACTACAACTGCCTTTTCTTAATCAAATTATGCCCACTTGAATTTCCAAGATCTGCTGCTCAGATCTGCTTGTTGATTCTGCTTTCCTGCTCAAAAGAGCAACTCTTTTGGACATGGAAATACTGCCCTTTTAAGACATGGCATGAGTGGAGTTACTGGGGAAGAGCTTTTCAGTCAATCAAAAGGAGGTGGCAGCCAGTAAAAGTTCAAACAAATTAGTAAATCCATTTCTAATGTTTATAACATTTTTTACCCGCGTCAAAACTATTAGATGATCATAAAATTAAGACAGATTGGGAAGAACAATCAAACAGAACTAATATAATTCTCTTAGGACTAACAAGACTACATTCTAAACTGATCAAATTTCAATGGTAAGGCCAAGAGGGTCAAAAACGTTGCAGATAATTCATCTTTGAATTCAACAACTTGGGGAAGAAGGCAGACGTATGATTTGAGTTCAATAAAAAGAAGCTTCTACTTAAAAAATTTATCATCAAATATAATTCACTATGCTCTAACCTTTTTTCTTCAGCCGCTTTTGATATTCTTCGTATAACTGCAAAGACAATGTTGTCCGCTGCAACTCACCCCTCAGTCTTTCATTTTCATTGATGTCCCAAAGAAGAATGAAACGATCACCAAGTTTCTTCCTCACCTCGTCTTCATTTATAATACCTACGTCCACTACACTGGGATTGCTACCCAACAAGGAGCTGTCACTACGCCTTTTTCTCTTCTTATTGCCTTTTCGGATGTCAATCTGCCGGTTGAACGTCTCGCGTTCAAGCGACGATTCGGTAAATGCTTGCAGAGGGGAAAGGGTGGAGACATAAACTTGGTTATTAGCACTGTTCATGCTTGAAAAGCTCGAAGCCATCGTAGAGACAGAAGGATGATAATGCCTGGATAGAAGATCTAGTTCCCACAAGACTGATGCAAGAGCGCCACTCAAATTGGGATCAGAAGCATATGGTTGATATTTCTGCATGGGAATGTAACATTTTAGAACATAACCATTTCTAAAACGGCTTTAATAGCAGCAATCCACATATTGCTCCCATACAAATCTTAACTAATTGCACAGAATAAAGCAGTCAAATACACTTCCACGAACAGCTAGTAAGACCTGACTCTTATCAACTTTCTAGAGATGAACCACCTACCCACTATTGTTTTAGTCTACCATAAAAAACTTTAGTTCTACTTTCGATTGGACTACATGTGGAAAATAAAAATATAAAATGGGAGCTCAAAGTAGATTAAAAAAAATGTCTCAAAGTCACGGCCATGGAAAGTTTGTTTCTAATTAACATACAAGTACCATGGAGACTTCTTGTCGATTGAATGTTCTATGCAAGCGCTAAACTATCAAATGTCCATGTTTAATACATATTCAACACTGAATTGTATTTTAATCAATACTTATTTTTAAGGATAAGCTAGTTTCAACACTGAATTGTATTTTAATCAATACTTGGTTTTCAAGCATAAGCTTGGTTCATGCTAAAACTGCACAATGCAGAATTAAAACTGAATTATTATTAGATCAGTTTCCCTATCACGAAACCAACTAGGAGTAAAGACAAGAGATCACATATTCAAAAAGAGGAGTAATCATCTTACCGCAATCGAGCCTGAAACAGAGCCACCTCCAACATCATTTTCCAACAAATTTCGGCATTTTACATTTTTTTGGAGAAGATGCTTTAGTGTCACCAAGGCTGTAAAATCACCATAAAGACAACCCAATAATTTTGGAACAAGTAAAGATTATTCATTATACAAAGTCAAATACAACTGAGCAATACTATCACAAAATAACCTACCAGCCATGGCCTCTTCAGATCCAAAGCATAATGAAAAACTAGCCAAGCGTTTCACAAATGCTGCAGCCTTTTGCATGTCATGCTGCCTATCCTCACACAACATTACTTTTAATGCTTCAGCCAACACTTCACCTTGATCTCTGTAAAATAGTAGGGTTTATAGCGAGAAAGATAATGTGTTTAAATTTGGCCCTCATAAGAACATTTCTTACTCAAAGTAAGCGATCATAAAATAATAAAACCTAATTAAAGTGAAGGAAAAAAATCAAAAGATAATGCAACAGAATGACAATAGAATAGAACATTGCTGCTTGATCTCTGTATAATAAATAATTATGGCGATAAAGATAATAAGGTTCAATTTGGCCCTCAAAAAAAACAACTGTAATTTGAAGCAAGCAATCGTAAAATAATAAAACCAGATTAAAGTGGTGGGAAAAAAATCATAGATAATGCCCACAGTGATGACTACAGAATAGAACCCTAACCCTTCCAAAAATAAGTTCCATACCATACCCCTGATCTAAGGAACCAAAAAAGAACACCACACAATTAGAAGCTAAAACTGCACGTAAACCTCACCTGAAAAGAACATATTTTTAACAGTAATGTACAAAGTTTTGGCACCAACAAATTGTAATTTTTTCAGGAGTGGACTAACCTTCCAGGACGATACTCAAGTACAAGATTATACAGCTGTACAAAGAAGTCATGCAGATCAATATTCAGAGCACCAAGATTCTTTTTCACCACTTTGAAGGCCACAATGCAGCACTGAAGGCGCTCACATATGCTCAAAGAATTGGAAATTTTCTCTGAAGATTCCCCAAACTTGTCACCACTAGATGCGAGCCTTCTCAGATAATTCAGCAGATCACTTAAAAAATCCAAGTCAATAAAGTGAGAAAAATTTCCAAGGCCTTTTAAACAAGGTGCAAGCAGAGGGTGCGAGCTAGATCTGCTAGCAGATAAACCAGGATTTGCTCCAGACCTTATCATTGCATTAAAGAAAGGAGAATCAGAATAATTTGACAGAGAAAGCAAACTGTCACATAGAAGAAAACGACAAGTAGATCTACGTCATCTTTACATAGTTCTAACAGTTTACCTTGGATGCTGAATGCAAGGAAATTAAAATTTAAATTCGTCATACCACTTGCATTAAAGTTACTGGACAGAAAATAGAAACAATCCAGTATGCACAAAATAAAAAGCTTTTTATTTGACAGTATGGCACATCGTCAAAACTATGACGAACAACAATTGCTTGGCCAAACCATGACAATTTACTATGACCATTACTTCATAATAAATGGCATAAACTAGTCAGTTGATAATTGTCAAAAGTTCTTAAACATATGTTAAGACTACCAAATAGGCAAAATTGAATAGTCCATGTGATGTGATGTGTCACAGAATCTGTTCCTTAACATCCGAGCATCGCACATTTTAAAAATATTCAAATTATTGTTTATGCAGATGACAATGTTCATGTATTAGTTTTTTCCTTTTGAGTTATTTAGAGTTGTTTGTTATGTGTATTTTTCTTAAGTTTAAATTCGTTCAATTTTGGTTTATTTTAAAAACACTTATGATTAAGTAAATTTATAATTCATTGTTGCAGAATTAGCTAAGAGCCTTTAGGTAGGAGCTTCTTTCATTTGAGAAATAGATAACTGGAACTTTTTACAACCATTGGAGTTTTGGCTATGATGCCTCAAAATTTCTTGGTAGTTATATCCAAAACTTTGTGTGTTTAAATGGTCCATTGTTTGTATTTCAGTTAGTGGATTTTCTCAACTATGTTCTTTCCTAATATTTAAATCAGGAAGTACTTTTAAGCATGAGGTTAGAACTCTTACCAGAATTTGTTTGAAAGAGTTTATAACAAGACAACCAAGTTTAGGCTTTTATTTGATCACATTACACCTACAGTAAAGAAGATGAATTTCATTTGATCTGAAAGTGTTTTTTTTAACCAACAAGCTCATTATATCCACCTACTCCTCAGGCTTTTGAATACGAAGTTTTTCGTAGATCTAACGGGCATCTAGACCTTATTTTAGTGCAAATTTCATGCCAAAAATTCATTTCATTGTTTTTATGAACTACCACATTTTGTACCATAATTTGCTAGGAAACCATAATCAAAGTTTATTTAAAAAGTCACCATCTTCGTGGTGCACCACCATTAACATAATAAATCTGTTTAGATTCAATGATGTTTGTAGATTTTTAGTGCTGGCCATGATTAAACAAAATAATAATAAATATCGAATTTAATGCTGCCAATATATGGTACTTACCTTATACAAACTGACAACATTGTACTCTTCAAAATGCGAAAATAAGTCTCAAACAAAGCAGAGAGCGTATCTGATTGTATCTGTTTTCGTCTCATTAAATCTGGGGCAAATGAAGCAGCCCTGTAATCAGCGGCAACCTGGTAAAATGCAGATCTTGAGTGACTAGCCATTTATGTTGAAACAATTCAAAAATATTGTTAGTAAGGGACACACTTACCTCGTCCCCTATCCTCATCCTCATTTCTTTAGAACTTTTTTTCCTTTCATCTTCTTCCGATTGACTGCGAGCGTCAAATCTTTTTCCTTTTTTCCCTTTTTTGCTTTTTCCTTGATCTTCATCTTTCTTTTCTGCACCGCCAAGATCCTCATCGAAGGACAGGGACAGAAAAGTCTGAGAAGGTAAACAAAGCCATATGTTGAAATTGGAAAACTCAGTGCAAAATATATAAGTTGCTTTCAAAATTGCTTTCCTGCCATAACGAAAACTGATCCAACAAGCAGACAACTATGCATATCAATAGTCATGAGAATTCTTGTAATACAATAAGGAAATAAATGCGTGTGGTACATTTTTTATGCATGTTCTTTCAATCACACAGTTACACTAAAAAATAACCAGATTATCACTAATGAAAAACATCTCCATTCCAATTACCTCAGAGAAAATACAAGTAATATTATTTATTTTTAGTACTGAGGAAAGATCAAGGTGTTGCGTGATACACAAGTTAGATAACAAGTCATTAGTCAACTAACAAAAACATTATTTTACCTTATATGGTAAAGCTGTCCAGGAACAATAAAGGAAAATATCAAAATGAAAACAACAGAAGTTATTCCTCAGACCTCGATGGAATCAGGATGTAATTGGCAGTCGTGAACTTTAACTTGAGTCGCAATCAGCCTAACAGCATCCACAGTGGCTTCACCACCATGTTTGCCCTCCTTGGTAAAAAGTGATTTAATAGCGGCACAACTGAGCTTTCTGTTAATAACAAGTATTTATTGAAAGATAAATTAGAAGATCCAAAAACATTTCTTGGTGAGGACAAAAAAAAAACAAAAGGTAAACTAAAAAAGCAATTGACGATTAAAAGTTAGAAAAATTAAGAAAGAAATATTGATCAACAAAAACTTTATAAAGGAAAAAGGTTTAAGTCTAAAATGAGGATTTAAAAGGAAGCTAGTCTACACTTTTTTTCACATCTCTATACTAATAAAATTACACAAAGAATAATAGTAATATAATTGGACCTTATGATGTCATCAGGAGAGCTAATGTTTGTAACAACAATATTTAACAAGCTCTCTTGGAAGTTGAAGTGGGGAACTGCCTCAACCAAGTCACAGACACAGCGCATAGCCACACGACGAAATGAGGGATCCTTCTCCAATGACACCAACTTCTGTAAATAAACCTGAAGATCGCATACAAATTACAGAAAAATTTGATTAAAGATATATTTCAGGACCTCCACAAACATTTAAATAATTATTATCTATACATAAACAACAGAAGATTCTATTTTCTTCAACTTTTGTTCTTTTGGAGAAGGAATATAAGAACACTAGTTCTGGCCTATACCAAACCATAAAAACCGAAAAAAGACCTGGAAAAGATATAATCTTTAAGGCTAACTAGAAGCATCTCTTATCCAGCAAAATATAAATAAAATAGAGATAACTACTAGGAAAATCTCAACTCCTGAAGAACGATACCCCAACACAGTCAAGAAAAGACATTGACCCCCAAAAAAAGACTCTTGGAAAAAAATAAACTAAATTGTTAAAGGTTATTATTTACGTAAATTGAAGGCTTAAAATTCTCACTTGATTATGACATTTACCTTCCTTTTTTAGTAAATCTGTTTAGAACAGCAACAAGACAGCCTCTGTACACAAGCAAGTTTTCCACTAATAATGTCCTCCTTGTAACAACCATCTCTCACAAAATATAATGTTTTCAGGAGTGAAAAGAAAATGCATTCACAGTCAAAATGCCCACTAGATAGTGAAATTAGTTTGTGATCTCGGGGAGACTAAGAAAGATGATCCTTGAGAGTCCAACTTTTCAATTTTACGCAGAAAAAAATGAAATGTCCCCTGTTAGTCTTCATTCATCAAGTACTCTTGCAACATGGATTTGATCAGAGGCAATAAAAATGTCAGATAACTAATTTTCATGTTCCAAATTTATTGAAACAACAAAACCTGGTTTAGCTTAGCCACCTTCTTCCACCCCAACTCATAACCCATTTAAAACAACCAACAAGACATCACCAAGACAATGCAAATGGCTCAATTTAACTGAAAACCCAACACTAATGAGAAGACGACACATTGTTTAACAATAAGGAGATGAAGAACATCCTCTCCATTGAACAGTAAGAAGAGAACCAACCTTATAACAAGAAAGAAGAGTTGATTCATAAAATCGCATCCGCTTAACATCCTTTGAAACTTTCATTTCCAGCTCCTTCTCAGTAGGAAGCCTTATCCTATAACTGTCATACACATATACCAGCAGCATTAAGATATGATAAACTGCAACCAGATAAATAGAAATAAATAAAATTGGTATAGACAGATGAACAAAAATAGAAGTACAAGTACTACCCAGGGATGATGTCCTTGAAAACAGTTAACAAAGATAGCAGTCCCAGTTTCACAATGGTATGATTTGTATCCTTAATGAGTTGGAGTATCTCTCTCAAAGATTTTATATTGGACTCTGGATCTGCAAGCAGTGTGCTTCCTAGTTCGGCAAGTTTCCGCTTCTTGTCCTCTAATGCTTCTTCTGCAGTGAGATTTTCCTCAACCTCAGCCTATATAGAGACAATTTCATTCCTTGATATACACATTACAGTAGTACTTTAAAATTGTAGTTTTTACTGAAAAATGGGCAACAGTAGATACAAAGGTTAATGATTAAACCAATACAGTACTTTTCTCCATTGAAAATATACATTGCATCAATAATCACGGTAGAAAAAACTATAGAAAACAAGTCATATAGAGAAGACAATACCAGCACCGATGCCTGTGGAGTTTGTTGAACAACTTCTACTTTATCTAACTCCTTCCCTTGTTTTTTCAGCTCTTTCTTACTTTTCTTAAGCTTAGCTCTTCGTTCTGCTTTAGTTAACTTTCCAATACTATTATCAATGGCACCATTCTCACCAGCTTCCTCTTCGTTCTGACTACTTTGTTTTGTTTCTGATATAGTTGTCACTAAATATTACAAAAAGTTATGAATTAATCATACACAGGATAGATGAAGAACTTAACAAAAAGTTATATGAAGAGAATATTGAGATACATTTCCGGTAGTAGAGTTTCCCTTCCAGTGTTTTAACAGGAAGGGAGTCTACGTGGCCAACTGGATGTTTAGTTTGTTCATTATCTTTCTGCATCGCCTTCTTCTTCAAACGCTTCTCATACAATGCTTCCAAAGCATCTTCTTTAACGTCAGCCACACGAGTAACATGCCTTTATATACATCAAAATATGAGTAACTTATGGCTGACCCTTCAAATCTACTGATTCAAATAAAAAATCTGAAATTTGACGCAAAGAAGAACGAAGAACAACATATGCAAGCTACCAGAATTCATCATTAAGATTCCCCTTTTCTAACATTTAGATTCAGAAATCATCTTCATCTAATGGTTCTATTAGCTACAATAAAAACAAACGTTCTCCCAACTGCATAGAGCGAACATAAAAGTTCAAGAATGACAGTGGGCAGGGTAATCGCAAGGAAAGGAAATACAGTAAGAGCAGAGGAGCATATGATAAGTTAAAGTGCCAACTTTGTAATGGATTGGGTATCCAAGCGAGAAACAAAGCCCGCGTAGTCTTGGTTTTCGTTGACGAACTGTAAGTCCTCGTCTGAAACTTGGATTTCTTCATCTGCAACGTCAGGAGGAAGGTCCGGAGGAAGGAGAATCTTGTGCTTCTGGCTTTTGCTCTTCTTCCCCATTCAGTGAAAATTGAATTTCAGTCGAATTTGGCGCCGGCAATCGGTGGGTTCAGGTGGGTGGGCGTCAGGCATCCAGCAATGAAATTTCTCCGTGATACATATTTTACGTTTTCTAGGCCCAACCCAAGCCCAATTTAGGCCTTTCCTTTTCGGCCCAACATCAAATTAATCAAGCGTCCCCTATCCTATTCCACGTGCCCAAATTATGCTCGATTTTATTTATAACGTAACAAAAATGATAATTTTAAAGTTACATTTTTATTTTATTTTTTTATTATATGCTAACATTTTAACTCATAATTAATATAATAAATATAAAAAATAATATTTATTTTATAATTTAATAAATTAATTACAATAAAAAATAAAATATTTATTTATCTTTCAAATCGCTACGTTCAACCAAGTTAGGCCTATCGACTTCTTTTATTGGTGACATAGTTACTAATCTTTTGCCCCACCACCTCGAGTAGTGTTGTAGAATATTAGATAGTCATTACTTTAACTTCCTCTCAACCAATCAGGCGAATCCTCGAATCAACATCATTCTATGCTAGTCGTGTATAATTTCTAATACAACAATTATCGGTTGCGCCAATTTGAATCTTTTAGATTGTGGCCTTGTGGGTACCATTTCTTTTATTTAATTTTAATTTAACTAATTCATTAATTCACTTATTTCTTTTTTTCATTAATTTAATTTACTAGATGTAATTGACTAAAACGGTGTGATATAAAATTATACTTCATTTAAAAAATTCCTCCAATTTAACAGTCAATTTGATATAGTTTACGGTCATAATCAAATTATTTTAAGACTTATCATAATTTGTATTTGCTCTTTGATAAAATAAAACTATTATAATTTTCAAAAACAAATTCTAACTTCTTTCATATTGATTGTGTCACAACCTTAGGATGGGTGAAGTAGAAATACCAGTAGGGGTGAGACCCGTAGGTTCGGGTTGGATATTGAAAAAAGATTAATTTGATCCGATGGATTGGGTTACAAAATTTTGGGTCTAAAGTCAACCCATTGGGTTATGAAACTCGACCATAACCCATACCCAATATCAGGTTGGGTTAGGATCGATTTTGAGTTGGGTTGGGCTCGAGTTGAACTTGAATAATAGTATCTAATTAAAAAACTATTTATTAGTAGAACATTAATAAAAACATAAAAATAATTAAATAATTTAAATGTTCATGTCACTTATATTGAGCATGGGGTTTGAGAATCATTTGACATATTTTCGAATCTAGCAGTATGTTTTAGTTCTCGAAGTAGTCACCATGCGTTGAACTCGAAATTCTCAAAGTGACATATTGTCTGTTCACTTACTCCCATGTGTCGACAACGCACTCACCATTGCATATGTCGTGGTATTTTAATTTTTACCTAAGTTTTGCATAGCTAGTTAAGATGCATCACTGCAGGAGTTACTTTTGAGTCTTCATCTATTTTGGTAAGTTTGAAATACTATTCCATATCGAAGGTGAAGTTGTTTGTCTCCTTAGCATCGTAGGCTCCTCCGAAAGTTTTTGGCTATGGAATTTTTACTCAATTATATGCAGCTGTAGCTGGAGCTTGATGTTGATTCCTCATGTTTCTCATAGTCAAGTTTAATTTCATGTTAATCTCGGATATCTCAGCCTTGAAAGAATTGACGTTCTTTTGAAAAAAAAAAGAATGAGCATCGTCAATCTCGCCGACACAATCTATGATCCCGATTATGGCTCCATCAGAACTTTCTCCAACGTCAACTCTCTTTCCCTTTTCTTATCAAATTCAAGTGCCTCCACGCGATTTAGTATCTATAGAATTGGTATTGTGTCTATTCTATTGTGAACAACAACAAGTTTACGAGAAAATTTCTTTATTTTATTCCTTCGCTACCATAGGAGCTGAATCTCATATGGCATCTCTTGCATATCAAGTATATTTTCTTCTAACTTGAGAATTTGTTTGAGTTGTTCGGAAGAGGAATTCATCCTTTCCATCAGAATCATTCGCGACATTATTTCTTACAATTTGAGCTAATCTAGCTCTAATACCAATTTTCATGATTTTACTTTCGAGATGGACGAGTAAGGGCCATTCGACACCCGCTATCGCAATTACAATGGGTGAGCTTACGATTATGCTAGCGACACTGAGTCTCCACGTTGTTAGCACAAACTTTTTGTCTAAGGGAACCATTAGTGAACAAGTTGATTCGAAACAAGCATCATTATGCATGACAAGAGTATGCGTAAAAAGCTTTTATTGATTGGCAAAAAATTAAACACACAAACTTTTTGTCTAAGGGATCTTTGTGCGATCTTTACTATGGCAAGGTTTGAATATAATAAAGTGGAGAGAAGTCACTTCCTAAAATTAGAAAGTAGAAATAAAAAAAAAACTAATACGAGTGAAAGACATGTGAAAGTAAAGAAGCTAGCTAACAACATGAGTGGTCATATGCAACATGTCTTGGACGCAGCCAAGAACACAATTAGAAAACCAACACCTAGAGTTTGATTTTCTCTCTTCATTTAGATTAAAAATTAGATTTTCTCTTTTCATTTGAAAATGCGACTCTAACTACAATGATGCATGAGTTAATAAAACCGTTTATAATTCATGCTTAGCCATTTTATTATTTCAAACTAGCTCTTCGAGTTCTTGTGAGATTAAAAAATTTGTCGCAATTCACATACATAATTGTCTATACTCATTAAAATACTCTCACAACTAAGTCGAATAAATTACATCCCAATAAAAATGGAGTATCAACTCATAGACCAACTCGGATACACAACACATAAAGATGGAACTAAATCGCCCACCATCTCATAAGTTAGAAAATAACTCAACTTCTTTCCAAGAGGCACAACTAGAACAACCTGGATCACTCATCGTTCAAAATCATGTCTCGATTGAGTCATAGTTGTGGCGGTTCAGATCAAAATTGTCGTACTCGCAGGCATTAGATATCTTAATAAAGTTTAGGGGTTATAGGGCCCCACGGAATGCGTCGTCACTGCCCCATCACGTGTCAACCAATTTTACACCTTATTCATATCAAAAGGGGCCAGATAACCCTAAGATACTTTGGTGACAAATCGCCCAAAGTTTCATGAAAAATCATCTTTTTATAAAAAAAATAATCACAATAGAGATAATCCAATATAAATTCAAAACCAAATAGTCCGGTCAATAATCATATCTAATGATTAGAAACCAATGATATCAATATCCAGTTGAAAATTGTTCAATTAAACTATATATATATATATATATATATATATATATAATATAAACAGATGTGTCGGCGACGGCTCATCTTAATTTTTATGTGTCATCCACCAAAATACATTTCAATGTTAAAAACCATGCATTTATTTATATGTATTTAAGTATTGCAATGAGAAAAACATAAATAACTTACCCCTTCTTGCGATAGCTCTTTCTTCCTTTCGGCTTCTCCATGAATTTCAGAATCGGTTCAACCTCGATAAAATCGTCTGGAAAATTACCAATTGGGTCCATAGTAAAGATAGTAAAAAATAAGAAATCTAACACTGCGAAAACAGGTAAAATTGAGCAAAAAAGGGGCTTGAATCAAACCCGAGAAGATTCTAGCCAGCTCGATCAAACCGATTTGGTCTGAACCAGTCCTCAGGTGCACCAAACCCCAGATCGGGTCGGCCCACCGATCGGGCAGACTTGGGTCCAACTCTAAAATATTTGCTTCAAGTCGATAGCTTTTTTTTTAACATTTTACAACTTTTAATTTTCATGTTTATCTTTAGGAGGAAGGAATATCAGTCAAATTACTACTTTCAACTATGTGTTGTCTCATCGCTATGGTATTTTTCCACTTGAAGCATCTGTTCTTAGAGACCCATTGAACACTCTCACAGCACCAGAAGAATTTTCAAGCATTCTGATGGAACGTACCTTACATGGTGTAGAGTTCGTACTTGACCATCGTGCATTACAATTTGCATACTTCCTTCTCCTTCAATGTTACAAGGTTGGTTATTGCCAAGAAGAACTTGTCCTCCAAATATTGTTTTGAAATTTAGGAGTCATTCCTTCCTTCCTAGGAGACATATGAAATGAGCAACCAAAATCTAGAATCCAAATTTCACTAGAATCTATCACTGAAGCCACTAAGACTTCAGCTCATTCACATCCATCTACTACCAAGGAAACGTCTCCTTGATCATGCTTTTTCTCAGCCAGTTTCCTTTTTCTTCCAAAGCAATTTCTCTTAAGATGACCTTCTTTATGGCGGAAATAACATCTTTTGGTAGATTTTGATTCTGAGCAAGATTTATGCTTATTCTGCCGTTGATCTCGAGAATTCAAAGCAGCCTTCACTTCATCCATTGTCAAAGTCAGCTTTCCATATAACATAGTATCAATGAAGTTATAATGCTTCGGTAGAGAGCTTAGGAGGATTATGGCTTCATCTTATTTATTTAGATCAAGTGAAACTCCGTCGAAATCATCAATATGTCTTCTCATTTTCACAGATTCCTCAATTTCCATGGTATACTTTTTTCTTCAAATATGATAT
Source organism: Begonia fuchsioides (assembly GCA_003255005.1). Taxonomy (NCBI): domain Eukaryota; kingdom Viridiplantae; phylum Streptophyta; class Magnoliopsida; order Cucurbitales; family Begoniaceae; genus Begonia; species Begonia fuchsioides. The sequence goes on from QAOC01003219.1 coordinate 67,674, forward strand.
GTTGGCTAATGAACGTTTCATGTATAACGATTCTAATTGTTGCCACACTTTTAAAGCCGAGCCTCCTCGAGTTACTTGACGAAGTACCTCATCACCCAGGCACAACAAAATAGCGTTGTGAGCTTTAGCCTCCACTTCTTCTGCTTTAGTTTGATCTTTCTCCTTCAATTTCACAAAGGTAGTTTCATCAGGAGAGCATGCATTTTTATTCTCCACAGGCTGAAATCGTTGCTGCCTGTGAACATTGAAACTTGAAACTTGGCCATTTTAGAGTTAAGGAATCAATACCTGTGCTTTAGTGATGTGATCGCCTACAAAGTGTAGCACAAAAGCCCAAATAATATACAAGAAACTAGATGGTCAATGAGTATAGACTTTTCATAAATCAAAATCTTGTTGGATCCAAGAGCATTAATGGGCAAATTCAAGAACCTTGTGGATATTATTTTCAAAAGTGGTCTTAATAAGAATCATATTTGACTTTAAAGTCTTTCTAAAATGGGATGGATGGTAAAATTCGATCATCTTTTGCACCTTCAAATATATTGATTGTCATCAGAAAAATCCATCATGGGGCCCAAAAAAAATAAATCCGAAAATTCTATTATTTTTGGTATTTTAGGTTTACTAATGTCTTTATTTTGTTCTTAATTACTATTTATTTCTTAATTGTTTTAGCTGTAGTTGTAGGAAAGAGTGTAGCCTATTTAAACTTTAAAGGCACCGGAAGAACAAATTTATGAAAAATCACTTTTGTGCATTGAGAGAAAGTAAAACTCCTATTTGATAACTTTGGTTCAACCAATGAATTTGGTTCGGTGAAATTCCTTTTGATACCTATGGTTCCATTGAAAGTAATTGGTTGAGACAAAAATGGCTCAAGCTTTAGAATACCAATGACACCCCGACTATGTTTTTCGATAAGTAAATACAAATTGGTCCAGATTTCTCTAATTACACAAAAATAGCTCAAGTTTTAGAATAGACGAAACCCTCCTCTTAAATAATTTATTTGATTTTTCGTACTTGTTTTGGATAAATTATAATTTAAATTTTTGACACAAATTAATACTAATATAAGATAATATTCTTAAAATGTTCGTATATTTTCAACATTTCTAAGATTTATTTAAATTTTTTATTGCCAAGAAAAATATTTAGTAAAAATATTTATATCATTCGAAAATTCTCTAAATTTTATGATGATCTCTTCCTATATTGAGATGTGAACTTTCAAAATTGGTTTGGAAAAAAGTCCAAAAATTGTCCTAGAAAATATAAAATTATGTTATTTATGTTTCTAAAATTCAATTTGTCGCACAAATTCCCGAACTGATTTTGATTAAATATTTGAGAATTTTTTAATGGTGCATATAGATAATTATTTCCTTTTTGGCAATCCACAAATTATAAATAAAATAGTACAAATGTTTCAATTTAATAAACTTTTCAGAATTGTCTTGTAATTGTGATATAAATTGCAGATTATTCTGATAAGATTTGCATTTTACGATAGTCTACATTCAATCACATAACGAGAGAATTTGTGAAGCGGTTAACCGTATAATGTTACGCATGTCCTAACTATAAATAATTACTAATATCCTAATCAAGTTGTGCTCTTAGGTTGAATTTTTGTTAGCTTTCTTAAGCGGTGCTCAATGGAAAAGAAGGGCTTCCTTAAATGCCTGAAAATGGGAGTAACCTGAGCTTCTTTGTCCAAGGATTTGGTAGTGGATCATAGCTATAGTTATGGCGCTTCTTAACGTTGTCCCACCTACTTTTTTTTTGTTCTTGTTGCATTAAGCTACCGACCAAGAATCGAGCTTTGAGTTACGAGATCAATCTCTAAAATAAACAATATTATACTGAAAATATACATCGAGTTTTAGTTGGAACACAAGATGATTGCATAAATCTAACATCTAAGATAGGTGAAGATGGAATATTCAAAGGTTGGAATCCATTGCATGGGAGAATTAAATACTCATTTAATGTGAGTTAGGTAAGCTAATAATGAATCGTTAGTAGTCACTTGCCATAATTGGTTTCACAAGTGCATGGAGATTGGAATTGGCCGTACGGCATGTGCTCTCCTCAAATTTCATCAAAATAAAGCCATTCAACTGCCCTTTTCCCTGCAATTTCTTCCTGGTTGAAGCCAGAGTTGGGTGATCTAACGAAGACACTTTCCTCGTTTCAAGCCCCTCCCCATAAGCAAGGGCCATACGGGCTGGTTTCTCTTGACTGGCTGGCTTGAGCGGCCATTAATGGCACGCAGAGTGCTCCCTGTGGTTGCAGTAATCTGAAGCTATAGACCAGAAAGATGGCATTCTGCCGCATTGATTATCGTTCAGTAATGGGTCCGCCATTAATGATACTCTGTTTTCCTCTGCCATCACTTTCAGTCCGTGTCTTTCGAACAATAATTACGTACGTACATGTCAACAACCTTGAAAGATCTTTGTAGAGTAGAAACATAACTAACCCAGGAACGAACATTTGTATAATTCAGGACTTTTGCAATTAACAATGTGATTATGAATATAGTAATTACATCCACCATTACTTTCGACTGATCTTCTTCAATTAAAAAAAAAAATCTGTATATTTAGGCTGTTATCCTGTCCTTCATCTGGTAAATGACTCTGTAGATTGGTCGAATTCAAATGGAAATATTGAGATCAATCCGAGGTTTCTTCTTCTGGATTGGAAATGGAACAACAGTCGAGCAGCGAGGACATCTCGGGTTGTTTTTGGTCGTCAGCACATACGATAGACAGCCGGGACACCCAGCTGCGATTGGCGAAAAGAACCTCTCATTCTCGTCTTCCTCGAATTCTTTGACCGACGAAGGAAAGGATAATTCCTTCACCGAAGAGGATATGGAAGAATATGAATGGGAGTTTGAGGAATTCGAAGACAACAGTCGCTTTTTGGCCGGATCTTTCTCCGCCCTTTCGAGAGCCAATTTCACTTTGTCAAGAGTGCATACGCTTTGGTAATTGCTCGACGACGGCTGGGACAAGTCGCTGGTGAACTCCGGGCACGTTTCGTCGAAGAGATTTAGCGTGATTTTTGATGGCGAGGAGTTAAAATCTTGAAGCTTAGGCAAGACTGCACGACTGTGGTGCTTCAAATCGTAGATTTGTGTAGAATTGACAGGACTACATTTCTGAACGTAGAATTTGCCGGACTGCAAGCACGATAAAACACGAATAAGCTGAAATTTGTAGTTTTGGGTTCCACAATCAAAACCCAGATGAGCAAAAACAATTTGCCAGAGAATTAGGTCAATCAAATTCAAAAATAATTTGGCCCAGCCAAGATTCAATCGAAAGGAATAAAAGATGAAAACCCAGAAAAGAAAAAGAAAAACCTTCAAGTCGAGTCTCTTTTCCCAGCCAGTGGGGACCTGCAAGTCGAGGTCCAACTCCCGGGACTCAGAGAAGTTTGAAGAACCACCGAGCAAATCTCTCGTAATCAGGGCAGCCGTCGATTTCTCAGCAGCCGCTTCGGGCCCCATCACACGACGCTGCTCCTGCTTGTAGCCGCCGCGAAGCCGAACAAGAGAGCTCACCTCAGCAGCCATTGTTGGAGGTTGAGGAAGCTTCCTTGTGCATACAGAATACAGAGGGATAACGAGATGGAGTTTGGTGGATAGGTGGAGTACGCAGAGTCCATAAATGGTAGAAAAAACCAAATTAGGGAGAACATTAAATCAAATGAAATTGCAAGGAAAAGTCTACCCCGTAACAAAAAAATGTAACGTAATGAAGATGGAGTTGGTATAATATATGCTTACCCAGTCTACCAAGTGAATATATTAAATTATTATTATATTATATAGTTTTTCTATGAAAAGAAGTGCGAATTTAAGAAGAGTGGATTTTATTAGACAAGGCCAAATAAAAGTACTTGAGCTTTAATTAATACTCGCAAATGCCAGCTTGACACGGAACTCATTTTTCTCCTCCCCTGTTTGACGAGCCTCTCTTCCTTGTGAGAGGCTGAGAGCCGTTCTCGTCCCGTTGAAGTGCGACCATCCTCGTCCTTGTCCCATTAAGGAAGACTCTTACCGTCACGTTCTCAATTTCTTGAATTTTTATTTTATTCAAAAAAATCAATTTTGTGCATGGTATTTTGATTTGGGCAAACGATATTTTGAATTCCTATATTTGTTCGAGTTCTAACTTGTACCCAAAAGCCGAAATTCTTCGCCCTCATGGCCCTCATACCTCAGCCCGACAGTTTGTGAGGGGGTTAAATCACGGTGACTCAGCGACCCAGAGATAGGATGACTTTACTTGATATCCCAATGAACTACCTCAATATTGGGGGTAACAACTCACACACTAGGACAACGCATGCGTCGAACCTAGACTCTTGTACTCAATCTATCATGTCTGAGCAAACTGAGCTATGTCCGTGCGGGCTGTTCGAGTTCTATCTTATCCCCTTTGGAGTGCTCGAAAGGCAAAATGTCCCTTCGATTTCCTTTATGCAACAACATATTTCATTTTTTGCACCATTGGCATTTCACAAGAACGTTTATCTTGGACATTAAAATTACAAAATTGGATGATGAGCGCCATGACATTAAAATTTCAATGTAGTGACTCATATGTCAACTCCATATGTACCCTTTCCAATATTTATTAGCTAACTTTGTTTGGATTTATACAATAATTTCAAAGTCATATTTTGCCTTATTTCTTTGGTCATAAATTGATGGACACAAAAGGTGGACATTATAAACCGGTTTTAAATATGTATTCAATTTATGTAATAAAATATGTGTAATTAATAATTAATTCAACAATAGGTACGTGGTGGGCATAGAATGAAGGTACAAGGTATTTAATTTGTGACTTAAATGGCTTTGAATGCAAGTTTGAACTTAAGAGCCTTATATTTACACTTTTGACATTTATTTAATGAAACCCAACTAAATTAAATGTTTAATACGACCTTCTCAACCCTAATTTTTCTTATTTTACTCTATTTGATGACTAGTCAACTTATAATTTTTTGGAAAATTGTTGTTTGCCTTAGAGTAATTTTTGTATCCTCCGTTGACTATTCAAAAGTTGGACCAAAGCTCTATTTCCAATTTGTGGCTCCACTTCAAGGTCCTCCAATTTGCATGGTGATTTGCCCAATTAAAGGGATGAGACCCGTGAGTTTAGATTGAGTTTTGGAAGAAGAATGGTTTCATCTTTTGATCTTATGAGCAATTTTAAATATGAAGTTGACCAATTAGGTTATGGAACCCAAACTTAATCTGTAGTCAATATGCGGGTTGAGTTATGTTCGGTTTCGGGTTGGGCTTGGGTTAGGCTCGGGTTGACCTAGAAAAAAATGTTCAATAAAAAATTATCTATGTAAATCCAAGTAATATGAACGTAAAAAGTCTACTCTCATCTAAGTGTGCAAATGCTAAATATTCAATCAAAATATGTGAGTTATAAAAATAATCAATTTAGGCATTTAAATACTAAATATTCAATTCAAACATGAGAAATATTAAATCATGTGAAAAGATTTTGTATTAGTCGAGTGAAACATGAGTGGTGACTTACTTATCCCTAAAATCAAACAAATTATGAAGCGAAATATGAAAACTAAGAAAGAAAGAACAATAAAAAATAAAGAAAGAGGAAAAAAGCTACAAATGCAGAAGATTTTAATCGTCAACAAGAATAAATCTAAAAAGTATGTTAGAGGTTCAAGGTCTCATATGGTGTGATCAAGAGAAGAATAAGCCTCACAACATTACCTTTTTTTGACAAACAGAATTAGAAGTCGTAGATTTCATCAAACCTCTACGAGACATGAAGTGGATAGCCTGAAATAAACATAGTAGATGATAATGCAAGCCCTTCACAATCTCATATGAAGTGGTGAGCTTAGTCGTAGGGTTAGATCTTAGGCTACGATTTACTTATTTAGTAATTACTAATTAGTATATGAAAATTTTGGTCAGTTTGGGTTATATAAAAATGAACCGAATACCAGCCCAACCTAACCTCAAATATGTCGGTCGATTTTGATATTCGGGTCAAAAATTTCAAACTTGATCCAACCCAACCCAAAATATCAAGTTGGGTCAGTTTTGCAAGTCAACCCAAACCGGTTTCCACACCTACTAATAAGTAAGGTTTGCTTGTGTTTGACCACTTAGATGACTGCACATCAAAGTGCTAGAATATGTTATAAAATATTATGTGATTTAACTATTTTGTATGTGATATTAAGATCATTACTAGACTTGATTATGAAGTGACTTATGAAATAGTAAATTAGGTTCGAGCATATGAATTGCTTAGTCGAGTCAAATAGTTTAATTGTTTGATCGAGTCTTTATGAATTGTTTGATGATAATGATGTTATGTCAATATTTGTATTAGTATCTAGAATATGATATCTATCATAAATGCTTGAGGAAATGAATTAGAAACTTTCATGTTGTTATGATGAACTCAAGGATTTGAAATGATGTTATGAATGATATGTAGTGATTATTATGCACGTAAATGATATGAAATATATGCATCAAGCTCATGCGTCATATTTTTTTATGAAATATGAAAATGTTTTCTTGCATGGATTTTTATGAAACGACATTAATGAAACGTCTGAAACAAATGCATATAAAAGTGTATGAAATGATCAAATGAATGTAAGATTTAATGTTTAGCTAGTTTTAATCATGATGGTGTGATCAAATGAATATAAGATTTAATGTGTAGCGGGGACGAAGTTTGGACCACCAGGTGCATTATCATAATGCATCAATTAAGTGTTTTCATTGTTGACTTATTGAGTATGCAATAAGTCTTTATTATTTTTAATGATGAATTTAATCATTTATAATTTATTAAAAATACCCTCCAAAAAAGATATTTAATATTTCTAATATATTTGTTAAGTGTTTGACATCTAGACTAGAAAAATTGAACATTCTAGAGATAAAAATATCAGTCACAAAGGTTTAGGTCGACCGATTTGAAAGAGGATCGACCAAAAACTTATGACGAAAATCAAGAATTGCATCGACTCTAAAAGGGTCAACTGAAAAGGAGTATCGTTTGACAAAAAATGACAAATAATTTTGGAAGAATGCAGCCTCTGGAAAATTTGACTTAAATAGAGAAAATGTCAACCGAAAAATTACGACCAAAAGATCTAGTTGACAGAAACATGGAGTGGTTGACCGAAATGCTCCAAACGAATACAAAATTTTGGTCGACCAAAGATGTTTAGGTTGACCGAAACTCAACAGAAGGTCAAAACTATAGGTAGAAGAATTGGTACTCAAAGAAGACAAGAATTCAGCCCTAGAAAACTGATGCAGAAGCTCTGACTTATTTTCTACTTACACATGAAGAATTTAAATTGAGATTTATTTTTAAAGTATGAGTAAGTGATTCTATTTTCACATTTGAAAACCAAAGTCCTTTGGATTCTTTTTACATAGTTTCAAATGCTTTAGCATATATGAAGACTTAGTTTTTGATGGATGAGCTGCACAAGTTTGTCCACAGTATTCACACTTTGCTTGATCAATAACAACTATCTTATTAAAATGCTGCCAAACTTTGGATTTCAACCTTTTGTTGTCGATATGAGAATTTTTATCATGTGATGACTCCATCCTATGAAAACAATTAATATAAACATGGATGACATTAATAAATAAATTTCAAATAAAATCTTAAAATAAAGTAACCAATGTGGTGCATGTGATCATGTTCAAGTTGAATTTCATAGTAGAGCAACATAGATAATTTGTGAACAATGGGTTTTGATTTTGGTAGTTCGCATATTGAGGGACAATCTATAGATAGAATTTTTTGTTAAACTCGATATTGTCAGAGGTGTAATTGTACAAGACATAAACTTTTTTTACTGTCCTTTGAATTTAAATACAAAAAAGTCAAATGTAGTTGAAATATAAATTCGGAAAGGAACTCTAATTTACCATCAAATTTAGGTACCAAAAAAAGTCACTTGAGTACCTATGTAATTTAAAAACAATCTCGCTAAAATATTTGAGAAAATTTGAAACTACATAGTTGAAACACATGCGAGAATTGCTTAGAGAGCTGAATTGAAATATTTTTTTTTAGTCGTCAAATTTGCTATCTCTTTTTTAAATTTGTATATTCTCAGTTTTGGTATCTAGTTGGTTTGAATGGATATAGTTTCTTTTTGAATCATTGGATAACTACTTTATTTTCTTAATCTCTTTGGGTATCGCTTAAAAAAGTGGGTGACTCATTTTTTGTTGATGCTTTGAATTAAATGAACTTAATTGAATAGGTTTCTTAGGATTTTTTTAGTACGAATTTATTGTATCTCAATATAACAAATATGTACTTTAATATAACAAATCTGTACATCAATGTAACAATTCTGTTATATAAGTAACTTCATTTTTTTCTTCATTCAAAGTATTATAATAAGTCGTAACATTATTGAAAATTAACAAAATTTTGTAAAATTTTATCTTATAATATTATAAATGTGTGCTAAAAAGTTCAAGAACTTTTATTGATGTACAAATTTTTAACTAATTTTTTTATTCTATGCATTCGAAAAAATATAATAAATCGTAAAATTATTGAAAATCATAGAAACTTTATAGAATATTGTCTTATAATATTTTAAATGTGTGAAAAAATTTCAAGAATTTTTATTTACGACCGAATTTTAATTGAATTTGTTTATTTTTTGCATTGAAAAAATTATAATAAATCGTAAAATTGTATTTCAATATTGTAAATGTGTGATAAAAATTGCAAGAATTTTTATTGATGTACGAAATTTTAATTGAATTTATTTTTTTATGCATTCAAAACATTACAGTAAATCTTACAAATGTCGAAATTTTTTAAAACTTTTCAGATTAGTCTCTTATATTGTTGCAAATGCGTAGTAAATATTCTACGTCATTTTGATAAGATTTTCTTAACAAAATAATTAAACAATAATTAAAAAAAAATTGATCGGACGCAATAACCTTCATTCGAATGTTTGTACCAGAGGCAGTGATCATCTTTAAGACGTCCAAAGAGCTATAAAATGATTTTTTCATAACTTAATCATTTTTTTACCTATTCACCTACAATTCAGAGCCGATTTTTTTTTTAACCCAAAGAAAGAGTACGATTTATGAATGAAAGTTGATAGACTACTAAGGCACAAAGATAAAGTTAGGTTGTTAGGGTGTTAGACATCCTTACTACAATAAAACAAAAATATTGTGCTACACTCACTAATGAGTTGCAAGCATTAGCTATACCCCCTACTCCGTCTTCAAGGACTATTTCGAAAGAAGAAGATAATTCAAAGGTCATAATCTATCTTTTATTTATCTTAATTAAAATATTTACATATTTTTTTCCCTCAAAAAATTCTTCCCCTTAAAAGCAAATGTCCATCTTTTATTAGAGAAAATAGTTACAACAGATAACTTAAATTTTAAAAATCGTCAAACGACACCTTGTACTATAACATAATTTGATGAATATTCTGTCATCACATTTTTATTTGACTTTAATGATTTTAGTCAATTAGTTAACATAATTCATTGATCAATAGTTATGAAAAAATTAATTATAACTTGATGACATTTTTTATCTTTTCTTATGGTAAATGAGTTGAATAAAAATATAAATTTATTATTAGAATATTTTTTTTATTTATCTTTGAGTTGTTCAATTTTATCAAATTGATTGAAATTACTAATTAAATTGTTAGATATCTTAAAATGAAAAAGAAACGAAAGTGTTGATAAAATTTAATTTAAAATAGAAAATATGCATTACAATTATCGCCATAATTAAAAGAGTAAATTGGTATTTACTTAATTATTTACCCACCAAGGTATGTACTAGTCTTGAAACATATCGAGGAAAAAGACTAATATAAACAATCTTTGTTTGTATTTGACGAAGCAGGGGTTCTTGATCGGTGCGACCGACCGACGCTTCGCGGGAAAGACCTACGGAATTGAGCGAACGAAGCTGATTCTGATGACGGAATCTTAGGCTTGGAGCTATGGCGGAAAAGGGGAGCAACAAAAGTAGCTTCACAATGGAAGAATCAAAGCCGGAGGGGGATAAGAAAGAGGACCAGGCTGTGGATCCGGATCTCTTCAGCTGTTTGCTTCAACCTGCCAATACAACTTCTGATTCTGAATACATTGGCTTTCGCCGTCTCCTTCTTCATAGGAAGGCGGAGGCTGGTTTATATCGACGCAAAGTAAGCTTTTCTTCTGAGATTTCTTTATGTGACTGGCATTTATGCTCCAGTTTAGAATTTTAATTTTGAAGATTACAATGTGATGATTATGCCGCTTTATTTTGTAATGAAAGCGTTTTTTTAGATGTCTCCTTAAGTGTATTTTGCTCATCGACCAGTCTATACAATTTTTCTTAAGATTTTTAGTAGTATCAGAGTAAGAATAAAGTATTTTACTCTCATGCATTATATCTATCAGACGTTATATGCTTTGATTGCCTATTTTGTAAAAATAAACCCAATATTCTTAGTTTGTGTCAATCGAGCGTTATGATTAGAATGTGTGAGGTACATGGGTCTGATGGATCAAACCCCACATTATCCTATGCTCTTCTTGTCCTTCACAATTCCTTAAAAAGGGAGGGACAAGCAAATGAAGGAGAGCCCTTAGTAAAAGTGACATTTGGGAAATTTGGGATTCAGGGTTTCCTCCATTAGATTCACATGCTTCAAACGGGGACATCTTGACGCAAATGTAATGAATTTTTTATGGAAGAGTACCTTGTGACAAAGTAGTAATTAGGATTCACTTTGACAAAGTTGAAACCGGTGTAAAGCACTAAGTAATAAAGCATATATCACACTAATTATTTGTGTAAGTATGGTTTCTATGCAAATAGTTGATGGCTCATTGTGTTGGTTTTTCCTAAAGGATTGGAGATGCAATGGAAAAGGTTACTTAGCTTACCGAAATTATATTCAAAGACCTAGAAATTGGGAGAACTCGCATTTTCCAAGTATCCAAACAACTCCTGGAAACAGGTTACTATATATTTATCCCTTGTAATGCACTTCCAGCTCATCAACTTTGTTGTTATCTGCGTCGTAGAATTCTTCCTCTTTTTTTTATTCATTCGCTTAGATGAAGTTTCAGTCTTTCTTGTCTCAGAATTATCCAAGTGTATGGATAATAGTTTCTATAGTTGGATGTTTAATACAATTTTATGTTGCAAACTTATCTGTTCCATGACAGTAGTTAACTATCAACTAAAAAGGCACTCAGTTTTGCCTCTAAAAGCAGGTCAAAATGTGGTTAAGATTAGGCTTTACCTATTATAATCATGAAAATTTTCACATTGTGGTCTCTATATCAGATGGTTAAAGAGTATTATGTGATTTCCCGTTCTACTGTGTTTCTTTTGTTGTTTGAAAACACCGTGGGCTAGGCTTTGAAGGAAATACTTTAGATTGTAGATCCCAATTTACATCGTCTCAGGGCATTGAAGATGAATCATCTAGTGGGATGAGTTATAAAATGTTTGCATGATCTTGTGGACAAAGTCTATTTTGAGGGGGGAATTTTGTTAGGAATTAATTAAGAGGGATTTTAGGAATTAATATTATGTTGGTTATCTATAAATTATCTATAAATTGAGTGAAGGGGGTTGAGTTAAGGGTTATTGAATATTGTCCTAGGAATTTACTATCTAGAGTGGTTATCTTTTCTGAGAAAATTGTTCGTAGTCATCTTCCGTATCTAGCATTGTTGCTAAGTTTTTTTGCTAGTTTTAGGGTGTCCTATTTCTCTCTGTTTGATTTCACTGTAATGGACTTTTCTGCTCAACATTTTCTTTGATCTTTTTAAGTTGAATTGGGGAATTTTTCTGTCTTTTTCATCAATTCTATTGATTGGGAAGAAAAAGTAAATGTAAACTGTGATGTGAATGTCACAATTGGTAGGCTGTACACAACTTTATAATTTGTTATTGCTTTAAAGTCGTGTTTATTTGAAACGAAATGAGTAAGCGATGATGTGAAGGATAGAATTTCTCTGAAGTTTGGTTTGTCGCAAACCATTATCAAGGCTTTTAAATTCATGTTTACACATAATTCTGACATCAGGATAATTTGGTTGATTCATCAGTGGGCGATGGATTCCACCTCCAAGTCCACTCTCCCATTTGTATGAGGTGGAGAGCTGGAGTTCTAGCAAGGTATTCTTATATCCTTCTCATTTTTTTCGTTTTTGTACTTAGCTAAGAATTACTACCAAGTGACATGTCAGTTGATTCAAGTGGTAATGCATTACTTCAAGGTGAGTAAGCTGTTTAGGAAACTTTCATGCATACAGAAGTGTCTACTTCCTCTGTGTGTTATTCTTATTTTGTGAAGTTAGTGATATGTAGTGAAATTTGTCTTGAGAAGCAGTTCATCTGCTAGTAGAGCCTCTTTTCCTTGCGTTTATGTATGCAAGAAAAGAATATTTAACTTCAAAGCCTAGCAATATTTTTATGCTTTATTTTACTCACATTTTATATTTATTTCTTTCCGTTCAGGATCTCCAAAGTAACAATCCAGCCTCAAGTCGACGAAGTTCCAGCTCAAATGAAAGTGAGAATATTCGGCCACGTATTCGTGGGGTGGAACCTGCATACTCTTTTGTTGGGATGCATTGTATATTTGATCAGTGCAAGGCCTCTGGTAACTTTTGCATGCACTATTGTCTTAATGATATTTTAATGTGAGGTCCTGTATAACTGAAGTTTTCAGGACAACCTGGTTAATTCTTTGCACAGTTACGGTGTTGAAATTTGGGTATATGAGCTCTGACCTGCTAGCGTATGGGGCATCAGATGGAACTTTGACAGTATGCAGTGTATCTGACTCACCTTCAACGTTCAAGCATTTACTTGGCCATACAAAAGATGTCACAGGTTGACATTCTGGATTTTCTGTAATTTTGCTTTTTGGGTGGGCTGTTGGCTGGTAGTTTATTCTATTTTTTAAACCCAAACAGAGTATGAGGCCTGTTTAGATCACTTGCGGCATCTTGGTTCTAATTTTTTTTTTTATGTTTTGTAGACTTTGACTTCTCATCTAACAATCAGTACATTGCATCTTCATCCATGGACAAAACCATCAGAGTGTGGGAGATAGGGAAAGGACTTTGCATTAGAGTAATCTATGGAATGTCAGCTCAATTGTGTATCCGTTTCCATCCTGTAAGTACAAAGCAGTACCTTCATTCAAACTCCCAGTTATTCTATCTTTTAGTTGGTATTAAAAAATGTTAACATATTAATAATTATGATTTAGAAATTATATTTATTTATGATACATCCTATGATTTAGAAAACATTGTATTGTGATTTAAGAATTATTGTATCCAATTAAGAAAACCTTTTTTAGTAGTTTTGTATTATAAATAGAATGTAAACCTACATCAGAAATATGACAGTATTTTTTCTTCATTCTCTTTAAAATAATATCGAGAAGACATATATATTTGTGTTTCCTTATATGAGTAATCAAAAACCAAACTTAACTAAACAAAAATTAACAACAGGAGGTTTGAGAAAATGACTATCTAACTCTTTCTTTAAGAAATATGATCTTAAATTTGTAATCCATACTCCAAAAAAGAAAAAAAAAAAAGTTCAGAAGCTAATTTTCCTACATTCTTATCTGATAAACCCAACTCCAAATTGAGTACACAGTCTGACAATTTTAAGGATGGACATCGTTTTCTTCCTTCTTCAGGAATGAAGCACTACAATTAGGAAACCCAACACCATTTCAATTAAGATTATTGATCTAGCTAAAAGCTGCATTAGGAGGCCATCTTGATGTCAAGACTTTTATCCATTGGAACTCACACTTTCTTACCTTCTAACTCTTGTAGAAATACTTCTCAAAGAGTTGTGTTTACCAGCTTCCTACAAGTTTTTTTTTCCCAAGGACCACCATTATCTTTAGAGGACAATCATAGAACTGCTCCAAGGTCCTCACAATGAAAGCTGCGTAAAATAATCCCCTCCTAGATCTATAAGAATGGCTACTGTTGTTTCCTTGTAGAAAGATAGTGTAAAACTTTAGAAAGTCCTTCATAAGAGAGTTCAAACAATACTGCCTATTGCCCAAGAGTCAAACAAAGTGCCATATACTGTTATAATGAAGACAAGTATGGTAAATCTACTTTAATGCTTCAATTTAGATTTAAATGTATCAATGGTAAAAAATTCTTTTAAATGTAATTGAACCTATAGACCATGTTTTTTCGTAAATGCATGGCCACCTGTGCTCGGACAACTGCAATCCCTCATTTTGAGAGGAAATAAATAGAAAGAACCAATCTTTGTCACTGGTTTCAAATTATTTATATCTATGTATTCTTTTATCTGGTGGTGTGGATAATCTAATTTTAATGTTGGTGTAGGTAAATAATAACTTTCTCTCAGTCGGCACAGCAAATAAGGAAATCACGGTAATGATGATTTGCACTTCTTTTTTTGCATGTTATGAAATGACTTCATGGATTTGTTGTATTTTAATCAAAGTTTACACCATCTCTTTGTTAGACTAATTTTTCAGTTAACCTGACTGATAACCAGTCAAGCAACAGTATTGTTATAGGACTGCAAGAGCTTATGGAGATAGGTTTGCTGGTTTTAGAAAAGTTCCTAAAAATTCTCAGTTTGGATTTAATGTGAAACCAAACCAAATTGATATGCTCGCTTTGGTGGGTTGTACCTGTAATGGACAGTTTACAGCTGGGTATTTTCGCTTGTAGTTGTCTCCCGTTCAATCTCTTTCTCCTGAAAATATTTCTTCTTTAAATATTTTTAGTCCTTTCCTACATAGAATCTCCTTATTTGACCTTCTCTTAGATTTTAACAAAATAGAATGCTTTATCCGAGCGACTATAACCAAATGTAGAGCCCTTTGATGACTCTCTCATTGAAATGTTGTTCTTATTGTTTGGAGTGCAATGTGAAGGATATATTATAGACGAAAGAGAATGCTTTATGTGAGTTACTAGATCCATAAGTAGAACTCTTTGATGATACTCTCATTGAAGTGCTGCTCTTTTTGTAAAGAACACAATGAGATGGATAAAAAATAATGGGAACGACCATTCTCAGAATTTGGACTAACTTGACGCTGTATAAATATGCCACTAAATTTTTATTTTTGCATTTAAATAGGAAGAGCAGAAGTGTTCAATGAAAGTCCACCAAAATTTTCATTATTTGTAGCCGCTGTGATGTTAACCTGTTTTATATTTTGATTTGGTTAAAAAAGAATAACTGATTTGGTTATGTTTATTTTTATGCACTTTTCAAATAAATAACTTTTGATTTTTTTCTACATGTCGTTTATATGAGTTTTTAGCTTCTCTTGGTGATGAAGTTTCAATATTAAGGTTTTTGTAGATATAGTTTATTCTTTCAATTACTTATGTTTGCATAGAACACTTGTTATAATTGATGTTATTGTAAAACTTATAATGAGGTACGGTTTGAATTTCTATGCTTTTAGAATAGAGGGGTGTAATATGGTAAGTTTAATGTTCTTCAATTAATTGATTGGTTCGGTTCAGATTGTATAATATTAATCTTCTTCTAAAAAAATATTGTTTGATCAAAAAATGCCTATAAACAAAGTAATCCGTCTCATGAACACTCATACCTGGGATAGAGTATTTGTTTACTCATATGTTGGGCTTTCTAAATGTACTGGAAATGTTAATACTGCATTACTATACTCTTACTCGACTTTATTTCACTTAATCATAAATTGGTATTTCAGGTATTAAATTTCAGCACTGGGAGGACCATTACTAAAATAAATTTTGACAGTGAGGTTACCTCTATGGACCATGATCACACTGGTCAGCTCATCTTTTGTGGAGATGCGCTGGTATATGGCAGCCAATTTCCATTTTATAATGTTTGACATTGACCATTAAATACCAATAACACTTATTGAGGCCTTTTGCAGGGATATATATATTCATTGACTATGAATTCTCACACTGGAGGATTATCACGTGTTCATAGGCATCGGACTAACAGTAGACGGAAATCTCCCGTGACAATGTTGCAGTATAGAAGCTTCTCTCTGCTTGCCCGTGGACCTGTGTTGCTATCTTGCGCTCAAGATGGAAATTTATCCTTTTTTAGGTCAAATCGACTGAATGAATTTCATATTCTAACATTCACATTGTCGTCTGACCTCAATTTCGAAAATTGTGTTTCAGCGTGGCTCTAGAAATTCACGGTTATTTGACGCTTCGCTGCTCACTCAAACTTACTCCAAGAATACATAGCATCCGAGCTTCCTTTTGCCCCTTGCTCTCTCTTGAGAAAGGAGAATACATAGGTATATGTATGACTGTTGACCAATCAGATTGTTGGCTATCTATAAACTGGTCCCGTTCTCAAATCTCATACATCCTATATTGCATAAAGGAGGAAAACTCTCTTCTTATCTATTTGAAAAAGAAATTCTTTCATCCATGAAACCATGTCTTCCCCCAGTCGAAATTACGCATGATGTTTTTTTCAACATTTATCATATATTTAATTACCGCCCATTTTTTGTTCATATAGCAGCATACCACATTAATATAAAGCTGAATTTTTTGGCTTAGAAACCTCCATTATTTATCTTGGTTGTGACATATTATAAGCCATGACATTGTTCACGCATGTAGCGAAGATTTTTCTGACATTGTGATCATATTTTGATACTAAAGTTGCAGGAAGTGAGGATACAAATGTCTACTTCTATGATCTAACTCGACCGAAGCACACATGTGTCAACAAGCTTCAGGTTCATTTTATTTCATCAACCATAACCAGGGTAGGAGTAAATTTTCAGGATTTGACTGTGATATGAGAGTAAAACGGTGCAGGGTCATCGTTTCCCAGTGGTAGACGTGGCTTGGAATCATGGGGAGAATCTTTTGGCATCGTCTGATATTTACGGGACCGTGATCGTATGGAAGAGATCAAAGGCAAGTTAAAAGCAAAACCTTTATTCAGTTATGTTGATGTACGTTTCTTGGATCCTTTATCTGGTTTGATCATTTATGGAAGAAAGCAATGTCTGATTCAGTTTCTGGAAATAAGTGAGCGTGCAAATGATAGGCAACTTCTCTTTTCTCCCTACTTTCGTGCAACGCCATGCACGTTGATGCCCCAGTAGTTTCGTGCCTAATTTGCTCGAGCAGAATTTGGCCTAAATGACGAAAGATCAACCAGTGTAAAAATCTGGTTCCGCGAGGTTAACAAGCCCAACCAAAAAATTGCAATCTGATTTTGATTAGGGGTGAGCACTGGGGAGTCAGGTTCGGTTTTATCTCGAAATAAAATTGAAATTAGAATTCATGCTTTCAGATTTTTGAAATTAGTACCGGAACTAATAGTTTTTTATTTTAATTTTGGTTTTAATCCAATTTTTTTTATATTTAAAAATATTTAAAATATAATAAAATATTTTTTTATTATATTTTAATTAAATTTTAAGTAATTTGGTAATATTATAATTTATTTTAAGATTTATATTAAATTTTATTAGGGTTTTAGTTGAGTTTTTCTTAATTTTAAATTTTTTTTTACTATTTCAATTTTATAATTTTTTATTTTTGAAAATTAACTTTGATTCATAAATTTTAATTTTTTAAAAATTGAAATCGATGATTTTGGTTTAGTTCATGAGTTGAGTTTGGGCGGACGGGTGAAAGCCTAATGCGGAGGGAAGATGTCTCCCCGGCCCCACCCCTCCCACCCAATGCCTGCGGGACCCACCACTTCATTTTAATGCTCCTGCATGCATGAGCATTGATTAGAGATCCCTAAAGCCGAAAACCCAATCTCTTCCCTCCACGTGTGAGTCAAGTCAAAGTGGTCCCTCCTTCGTCTTGGCTTTTTTCGTACGTCTCTTTGCCACTCCCGTTCTCAGTTACTCTAATTACGATTACACGCACTAATCCTACCAATTAGCTAGTAAATATAGTTAATAATCTGGAAAAATGAAACGTGCAGGGGGGCCCACGAGTTTTGATTATTGATGAGCTTTCAGAGAGAATGTGGGGGGGCCCTACCAAAGTACCATAATTGATAGTTGATACGGGCACTCCGATCTAAATAGTATTAAAGTATTCGGAAGGAGCCCACGTGTAGAGCTACTCCAAGTGGAGCCTGGAGGGGACTGACTAAATTAATTAAATTCAGGATTATTTGAATGGAGGAGTGAGAGTACAAGGAAGTTTGGGTCCCAGTCTGCAGCTTTCTTTGGATTCCATCTCTGCTGAAGCAATGATTAATTGAAGGACCAAGTTGTGCTTTTGTTTTTGGACATACCCATCTTGGAAGCTTGATATTTCGAGTCCAATCAGGGTTGGAGGGCTGAAAGCATGCAGCGGTGATGACTTTAACCTAGCTGGTTTGATCCCATGCTCCATGATGACTTTAACCTCGGTTGTCTGTCCCTGTCAGATGGAACCAAAGAACGCATCTTGCCGAATGAGAAATACATGGGAGGGACACAGTCTCCACAATTAAGAGAATTTCACAATTAAGCAGAACACTATTGAGTTATTCAAGCAATTTGTTAACAATTCGCAAATCATCCCGTGAGGTATCGATAAATAAGCAAATCAAATTGTAACGAATAAAAAAGAAAATTGAACCCTATCTACGATCACGGGTGGCAAGAGTGTCGTCATCAGTTTTATGGGAGGCATGGACAATAGCATGAAATGCAAGGCCATTTTCAAAGGCGATAAAAGTCCTCGCAACACACGTAGAAGGCCGTATCTCGACGAAGAGGATGATTTCAATATTTCCATAGCTTAGGTAATGGAAATATTACTTAATGTGGTCCTCCCCCTCGTTGAGACGTGGCCGTCCGAATGTGTTGCAACGAAGTTCGTCCATTTTGGAGACGACCTTGCATTTGACGTGGTCGCCATTTACTCGATGTGCACTTGCCCACGAGGGTTTGATTTGGATTTTTTGAAACATTAGACTTTGATTTTCTTATTAACCGATACTAGGTTGATTGGAACAATACCTTTTATTCGAACATGGTCGTATTAAACTCATATATCGTTCTAAAAAGGCCTTATCTTTTCTTTAGATTCTATCCGGAGAGAATATTTCGAAATAAATCGTTGTTATTTTATTACAAAGCCATAATCTTAGTTAAGTAGTGATTAAACTTCAATTCAAGCTTATCATGAGATTTAAAAAGTAGCGGAAGAAGATAAATATTAAGCGCAAATAATTGCAAGTTTAGGAACTTGAAAATAAATATCAAGCGTCTTTGTTTGACAAAACGACAAACAGAGTGATGAGAGCCTACTCGCGCTGTTGTTTGTAAAAAATATATATTTTAAATTAGAGAAAAAACAAGATCAGGATCAGAAAATGCGTCTATGGTGGATATTTCATTGCAGCAAAACCAGACCTACTGTCATCCCTTCTTCAAGAACGAGCCACCGGCTGTCTAGATAGAGTTTGAAGGATGATATTGGGGGTTTAATGGAGGGTTTTGGCCAACCAACTGGTAGATTTGGATTAGCTTCATATTCGAACTTTACTTCACCACCTTAGAAGAAGCAAAAGTAGAGGAAGAAGATAAAGAAAGGAGACTTTTTGGAGAAACCCAGAAAGAAAGAACATCAACGATGCCAGAAGAAGAATAGAGATAGACTCCAGAGGTTCTTTGGCATGGCGATTGATTGGAATCAGAAAGAACAACAGGGAAAGTTCAGTAACCCTCGTGCATATCTTCCTGCTGTTCTAAGGTTTTGCCTTTCCAATGAAAAGAGACTCTTTTTTATGAATTTGGCGTTTGTGGTTTTTCGGGATTGAGAAGTGTATCAGAGTTCCTCTGTTTCCAAACACCAAGAATTCTTCCAGGTTAGCATCAAATCAATTTCTCATTTTTTTTTCTAAAATGATTCGCTCACATACTAAATTATTCTCCTTTTTCCTTGTTTATCGTTTCTGTTTCATGCAGGACAAAGCTAAGGATGCTAAACTCTGGTGTATCCATTGACGAATTTCTCAGGTTCTGATGTAATTTACTTTTTAAATTTTTTTGGGCAAATAGTTTGAAAACAGGGTTGTCTTTTGTGATGGACTTGTGAATTTCCTGCTTTTGATTGTAATCCGTAAATTTTGTTTTTGATTCAGACATTTGAGATGATATCATTATTGAAGTTTTCTTTTCGTTATTTCTATTTCATTTTTCTTACCATGGCCAATAAATGATAATTGCAGCTTCCGCTGAAATATTCGTTTCTCTGTTCATGAACTTTCAGCAGTATCCTCTAGATTCCAGCTTGTTGTTGGGTTTTTCTTCATTTTGGCTTAGACAATGCAGTCATTGTATATTTAACTCAAACTACTTGGGCGTAAAGATCCGAGACCAAGAGGAAGTTCAGATGGCTACATTCTATGCTAGTTCAAACAATCAAAGGGATTCATTACCCATGTTTTATTTAAGGGATCCTTTTCTCAGTTCATCATACTCAGAAGCACCAGTTTGTCCGAGCAATATGATGTACACAAACCATCCCAGCTCACTCGGCTCTAAACAGCGAAATAACTTCATGGAAATTCCAACGGTTGCAGCATCCGATTTGGTCTTAGAGCAGCAAGAAGTTTTACCGGAAGTTGGGGATTTTGGCACATGGAAGAAAAATGAATTGCTGGTAATCCAGCATAGCAATGGCTCTGGCCCCTCGAATATTCTTAACACAGGACAGAACTTTCAGAGCCAAGGATTATCGCTTACTCTCAGTACGCAAATTTCATCTATGCCCCATTGTCATCTAGGCCCATAATAACCTGTTTATTTCTCATTATTAGTTTTTTATATTCTTTCAATTCTTTAGCTTGTCTATTTAATAGTAGGGTTGTTCATTAAACTCTCACTCGTTACTATCACCTTATCAAATTCCCTGGAGCATATTTCTCTACTTTTCTTACTTTTGCATAAATATTTTGTTTTGTTCACGAAACACAACTTTGTTGCACCAATAGAGAATTCCACTGCTGAGTGATTATAATCTGTTTGATTTAGGTGATGGTGGCTGCAGAGATGGGTCGACTAGGGAGGAACATTACCGAAATGGGGAATTCCATGTTTCGGGTTATCAAGAATCAGTTAGAGGGGATTTGTTAGAGTATAGTTTGCCTAGTATTGCAAGAATTATTCCTAATTCCAAGTATCTCAAGGCTGCTCAGCAACTCCTTGACGAAGTTGTAAATGTAAAAAAAGCTCTTAAACAATCCGATAATGAGAGGAATCGATCCCTAAATGAAGAGAGAACCAAGAACTCTAATAATGAAGCTTCGCTGAATGAAAATAGAGCTAGTTCCAGCATTCAAGAGTTGGAAAGTAGTTCTGCTGGTGAACTCTCTAATGCTGAAAGGCAAGATTTGCAGAACAAATTGACAAAGCTTCTGTCCATTTTAGATGAGGTAATATAACCAACCTGTTTTATTAATAACATAAAGTATTTGCTGTTTGTGTGTAAAGAAAGGATATGCTTACTCCTTATGTAAAAGTAACTATTGTTTTTAACATCATTCGGTCAATTCTGTTCTACTTAGATTCCTATTGCATAGATATGAAATTCTCTGGTCAAGGAATGAGAAACATTTTCCTTATAACCCGAATCAATTTTGCATTTTTTCTGGAAAACCCATCTTTTATTTAATGTATTTTTGTTATTTGATTTACTAGAGTTGCATTAGATAAAATTGGGAAACAATAATTGAATAATATTATGTGATATTGATCTTAACCAGGGTATTGCATGTATGTGCTTACCATCATCATCAAACAGATATGATGTGGTGTGATATTTTAGTGCTGAACTATTCAATTTCTGCTATGGTCTCTGTATCTGAATTGATTCAGTAACTTTGTCACTTCTTTAGATTTTATTTCAATCACGCTTTTAGCAAATATATCTTATTCGTTCTTGGCATTTCTGCTTACAGATATTTGAGGATTCACTGAGTTTCTTTTTTCTTCCCCACAAATGAAGAAAGAACGTTAAGGATTATAAGAAATTATATGAAAAAAATTCCTAGAGGATTCTTACGAAATGAGTGGTTCAAGCATATCTTTTAAAGCTGGTCAAGATGCATTTGATCAAAATTACTAAGTTGATTCGCGTGTTCTGATTTTGCAGGTGGATAGAAGATACAACCAATACTATCATCAGATGCAGATTGTGGTGTCATCATTTGATGCGGTAGCAGGATGGGGAGCAGCCAAGCCTTACACGGCACTCGCTCTGCAAACAATTTCACGCCATTTTCGATGCTTGAGAGACACTATATGTGGCCAAATCAGAGTGACTCGTAGGAGCCTGGGCGAGAAAGACTTTTCAGCAAGTGGTAAAGACGGTGGAATACCCCGCCTGCGATATATCGATCAACAGTTGAGACAGCAGAAAGCGTTACAGCAGCTTGGAATGGTGCAACAACAAGCATGGAGGCCTCAAAGAGGCTTGCCTGAGACCTCTGTTTCAATTCTTCGTGCTTGGTTGTTCGAGCATTTCCTTCATCCGTAAATTAACTAGCTTTACTATTTGCATTCTTTATTGATTGGTGCAATTGATATGCTATTTCTATTGTTTCTTAGCTTCATATGACGGTTAAAATTTGAGTATAGATCTGGAAAATAAAACTACATTTAATTGAACTGGGATTAGCCTTGTAATTATACTTTTGGTGACAGATATCCCAAGGATTCTGATAAGATAATGTTGGCTAGGCGGACTGGGTTGACCCGAAATCAGGTATATTTAATTCATTTAGCAAAACTGGAGGTTTAATGATACTTTCTTATGAAACTAATGGATTGAGCTGGCTAGGTCTCAAACTGGTTTATCAATGCGCGGGTGCGCCTTTGGAAGCCAATGGTTGAAGAAATGCACAAGGAAGAGATAGGTGATGTTGAGATCGACTCGAATTCATCTTCTGAAGACACAGCCAAAGCTGCCAAAGGTGATAAAAGGGTAGCTGAGAATACAGGGGAGGATCTGCAACAAAGCGCTTCCTCAAATGGCGCCCAACTGTTGGACTCCATGGCCGACCAAGTAACCAATGCAGAAATTGCAGGCCCCATACACGTGCATGGCAGGGAGGATAGGAGTGAGTATGGCCGGGTCAAGAGACGGACTGAACCAAGGGCGAATGTGGACAACTCCAATGTCTTCCAAGCCACGAATATGGCTGGCTCTGTGTCTTACAACAAGGTGGCCGAGCTGGGACGGTCCGGTCAGGGAAATGGCGTCTCACTCACCCTTGGTTTGCAACATTTAAGTGAGAATCGGAACGTCTTGATGGGCATGAGAGGTGGTGGCATTTATAATGGCTCAGCTGCTTCTTTGGTTGGGACGGTCGACTTTGAATGCGTGAATTCTGGCAATCCCCAACAGAGATTCGGCTCGACTCATTTGTACCATGACTTTGTAGTGTGACAAAATTTGAATTCTGGGTCGATGTCCACCAAACTTGTGAGAAAGATTTATTATTTGGAGAAAGGGATGAAAGATGAAAGGGAAGGAAAGCATCAGTTCTCCAACAAGAAGCATGTTCGACTGTACTAGGATTCGGAATATTTGTAAATGGCTAGTTTGGTAATAATTTGAAGGGGATTGCCCCCTTGGGTGATGCCAGGCCGTGAAATGCACTCACATTTCAAGATTAAGAAAGAGTGATTCCCAAACTTCAATTTTTAGCTGCAAATGTCTAACACTCTCAAGGCTTCATTCTATGCAGAGAATTTGCTTAAATCCTGTTTCGTTCAATTTGTTTCTCCAACTCTTACGTGCTTGCATCCATTTTTTGTCACGTCAAAACTCTAGCTCACCTTATGTAACACTCAACTTTTTTATATAAATTAGATTTGTATAAATGTAATGTGTTATGACTAGAGTATGAAATGTGCTAAGAAAAGATGATTATGGTGATGAAATTATACCTTAGAAGTTGTGAATTGATGAATCAGAAATAATATTAGTAATTACCTAATTCTAAGGTTTTAGGGTTTTCACATGAATTTAGTATCTTTTAAAGACATTTAATAGACTAGTAGATGAAACTACAACAACAATAACTTCTTGAATTGAAAAGATATAGAGGAAGTTATGGATCTTATAACCCAACAGTTGGTAACAAATGTCGGGCTGAAATTTGGTAACAGAGTAGTTTCTGTGTTTCAATCATATCATGCCTTAGAAGAGTTTGATTGACAAAGTATTTTTCTGCAAAGTTGTAGTCGACATCTATATAAGAAGATTAATAGGTAGATCAACTATACTGGAGTTCTAGAGAGAAAGTTATGGTTGTTTGAAGTTAGATAAGAAAAACTGGAGTATAGAATTATGGACTTTTGAGCGATGTTCCGTATTTCGTATAATTGAACATAATATGTTCCGAATTTGAAGTTTAAGTCTTTTACAAAGTTAAACTAGACTCAATGTGGAAAAGACGAATTTTTGAATTAGGAAAATCTAAGTTGTTGAGCAAAAGTTATGAAATGTTTAATTAGCGGTTAACACCTTGAATAAAGGGGAGAAACCTTGAACTCTCGGGTTTGATTAAGGGTTGACAATTTATTGCTAAAATGTTGACTTTTAATGAAATTTTAAGGAATTTAATCTATGATTAATTAAGGATGGGCCAATAGAGAAGTGGCACGCGAAAATGATGGTGACACCTCATTCTTGAACCACATGACTCTTCACCTTCCAAAGAAATAAAATTTGTTGGAGTCTTCAGCTACTAGCCATCACGACCCTCAGATTTCTCTCTCAGCTCTCTCTCATCTCTAAAATTCTCTCCAAATTCGTGTGAGAAAAGTAGGGTCTATGACAAAAGTGTGATGTTTAGTATTTTTTGCAAGAAATTATGGTGTTTAAGAGCTAGAAGTGCAAGAGAAGAAAAACCTACGACTCAAGCCCTAAGGTACCAAGAAATACCTTTAAGATGTTCATTTTGGTGCTGTAATGACTTATAAGGGATGAAATTTAAGTTACATGGTTAAGAATACATGAAATTGTGAAGTAATTTTATGGGTATACACTTTATAAGTCAGGTTACCTAGTTTTCGAAATGTAAATTTTACAAAGTCTTTGAGTTACAATTTAGTTATGATCTCTTGTAATGAAGTGTAGCCAACATTCTAAGGTTTATATTGGTACCTTATGCATTCTGATCCGATTAGTGTAGCAAAAGTTGTGTATATCGGAAGTTAAGGTAAAAAAAACAGGGTATGGACTAATAGGGTCATGTTATACCCGATTTTAAAGATGTAGAATTTATAAGGCTTTTAAGTGAGAATCTGATCACAACATCTTCTGAAGAAATGTAGTAGACATCTTATGTATGAAATTCGTACCTTAAGTGTTTTGATCAAAGTTTGGTAGCAAAAGTTATGAATGCTGAAAGTTTTTGGTAAAATAGGGTATTACGAGTTTTGCTTATATTATTTTATTTTATGATGTTGAGGTATATAAGCAAGCTTATTGAATCCTTAAGGACTCGGAATTCTAAACCTAAGCTAAGGAGATCAAGTAAGTAAATATTTGCTTGTCTTTGGCTCCTTAGGGGACTACATCATAAAGAATGAAGTTAATGTTGCATTGTTAGTATGAGTAATCTATTTGATTAATGATTATAAGTATATTAATGATAATATTCTGTTGGAGTGTATCGCACCGTACACCGACCCAAACAATTTGGGCTTGATTGAGGCATGATTGATATTGTTCGATGTTTGATGTTTGATGTGTAAATTGCTTTATAATTATAATTATGCTAAGAAAGTCTATGAATGTCATTCATGTTATTGAGAGACGCTTGCTTATTGTACGTTTGCATATGATTGAGTTATTTTTAATATGTCATGCATATGTATGCTCATGATTATGCTCATGCATCATGTTTTAAGAAAAGAACGAAAATGTTTTCCATGCATGTTTTGAAAATGTCACCCAACCAGATGTCGGGATGGTATGAGCGTCTCTGACATTCGATGCACTAATGTATGTAAAGCTAAAACAATGGGATGAAGGCACGAAGTGATAAGCTTGGTCGAGAGGGCTTGGTGATGCCACGAGGTGGTACCCGAAAATGTGATGGACCTTGGTGGAGCCACGGATGAAGCTTTTCATTAGGGCACACGGGTGAAAATCGGGTCGAAAGGGTCTGAGCTTTCCAGGTCGAGAAGGCCTGTGTTTTCCTCGTCGAGAGGGCCTAGGGGCTACCTGGTGGGGTTTGTGGTCAGGGCGGTCACGAGGTGGAAAGTCAGGTGAAGTAAACGAGAACGATAAAGAACAAAATGAATTGTATGTTTTTACGAAAGCACGAGCATGTTAGGCATGTAGTTCATGAGATTTCTTACTGAGTTTTATGCTCATAGGTTATGTTTTGTGATGTAGGTGATGAAGATGAAGGTGAGAGACTTAGACCTCCCTGTTTGATGTGATAATCACGTCGTTGAGAAGGAAAATCTTGTGCGGGAAGCTTGAATCGTTAAGTGCCGACCCGTGGGAATGTCAAGAGATGTTTTGATGTATTTTGGAGTGTTTAGTTTCGAACAATGTTTATAAACATGTTTACTAAACGTTTGTAAATATGTTTTATATGTTTGCTTTTCGTATGATGTTATGTTTGACTTGAATGAATAATGAGTTTTTCACAATTTTATCTAAACGCTTCCGCTGAGTTTTACGAAAAGAATTCGAAGCCAAATGCCTTTCCAAAATCAAAAATTTTATGTAAAAAAAAAGGATGTTATAGCTTACACGCCTCCACAGCTCGGCAAACCTTAATGTACCCCCGGTGATGTTAATCTTAAGCAAAACAACATAAGTTTCAAGACAATAGTTCAGTACTTTCGTTCGACCATCCATTTGTTGGGAATATTTGTGGGATCAACAAGGAAAGCCAAGGAACACAAATTACCATGAAAAATGGTCAATACTGTAGCTGCCGCAAAGAGGTTTGAGGGCGATAAAGTGTGCGTATTTGCTAAAACGATCAAGTGGTACCTAGAATAACTCGCTTGTCGAGTTTGTCAAGTTTAACGAGCCGAGATTAAAAAGTTTTTTTAAAAAAAATTTAACCTGAGCCGCCTTGCGAGCCACAAGCTTAAGGAGTTATTATATGTGAAGCCTAGCGAGCCAAATTATACATGAATAATTTTATTTTACATAAATATATTATTTTCTTATCAATATTATATAACAAAAAAATAAAAAATATTTATTATTGTCATATGAGAACATACAGAATTTGAGTAAATCAAATATAAATATTTTTTTATAACAATACTATATATGAGATAACATCTAGATTATTTTTTAATTTAGATTGGAAATAAGTATATATACTAAAATTGCAAGCTTTCTACAAGCATAAATTGGTTTAGTTGTTGAGAGTATAACATACTAAATGAGAGGAAGTAAGTTCAATTCTCACTACCCTCAAAACTACTAATATTTAAAAAAAAAAAACAATAGGACTTAGAGAAGCGGGCATAGAGGGTGGGCTTGTCAGGTTCGCTCAATAAACTCGTCTGTCAAACTTGCAAGCCTAAAAGCGTGGGCTAGCAAATCCTGCCTAGCAGACTCAGGCCGAGCCAACTCGGTCACTATAACGCGTGAAGCCAGGCACGACCTACTATAATGACAAGTAAAACTCGACAGCAGGCTCATTAGTCATCTCTATAGCCAACCGAACTATCCATTAATAACTTAAGAAATACTTGTACCATGCACACCATTATTAAAACCTAGAACCTTATGAGATAGTCTAGACAAGCATCATTGCTGACCTTAGGTCCTAAGTCAATTACTCCCCGCTTGGTCAGCATTCTTTTCAATTACAATCTTAAGAAATGAGACATCATTCATAAATTTTCAGAATTCTGCTCTATTTTCTCTCTTTTGAACACTACTTAACAAAATTTCAACATGTAAACGTTGAAAAAAAGTTCAAACAAATATGATTCTGTATATACTTGTATAATTTTATTAATAATACGTACATCAAAAAATATCATCATTGATCTTTTTTAGACTTTTTTTTAAAACTAATTCGCAACTTTAGGAAGAAAAATTGAAAGAGTTCATCTTAAAATTTTTAGATCTTAAATGATATAAATATTTTTAATAAATTATTTTTTTATCAATAAAATAATTATAATAAATCGTACAAAGTTAAAAATTCACTAAAAATTTTAGAATATCTTATTTTAAATCATTTTGATAGTATATGCTTAGGCAAATTGATAAATTAAAAAAATAAAAACAAATTATAGTGAGGATGGTGGCACAATCACGTAGATGTTCAAGAGTAGCTATGTTGACATTTATGAAGTTCAGTAACTAAGTTGTCTATTTCCCAATACTTTGGAGGTTTGTTTGACTATGCTTTATTTTTTAAAAGCATACATTCTGTTTTATATTGTCATACTGTCGGTTTTGGTTTAATTTCGATCTCAATTCATAAATCATAAAACCAGAACCAGACAGTAGATTAGAAAAAAACTTGAAATAGAAAAAAACCCTGACTCAAAACTAGATATAACACGAGTCAAAACCATATTAAACCCTACATAAAATAAAAATTATCTCTAAACCTGATCAAAATACTCAATATTCGACCGAAATATAATAAAAAATATATATCATTTATTTAAAAAATATTAATAATGAACCTAGACAAATTAGAACCACGATGTATTTCACAAATCTAGTTTCAATTCGTTTGGAACCGGCCTAGACTTGACAATGCTCACTCCTATATTGCGAGTAACATATAAATTAAATATTATAAGTTCTCACTTTATCTATAATTAAAATTAAAAAAAAAGAGTAAACTTCATTGGCCACCTTGTACCTTTTAGGAATCTTCACGTGATATGTCGACCTAAACTTTTGATCGCTCAACACCTTAATGTTTGATAATTTACGTGTGACACTTCGATCAAATTTTTTAGTCACATAACAACAATAAGGTCTACATAAATTAAAATTATATCCAACAACATCAACGAGATCAACTAATAATACCAATGACCATTTAAAATCAAAATGATGGCCATTACTTTTGTAAGGGGAAAGGATAACTACAATCGCAAAATGACATCATAAGAAAAATTGAACTCAATACAATAAGGTTTATTCCATTTTAATGAGAACTGCAAATACAAAATTGCTTTGAAAGTAGTCATTCTAATGTCAAATCCAAATGGAAACATAGATCTGCCCGGAATAGACGAATATAAAACTAGGATCCAAAATGTTAAAAAATAGAGAAAAAGTTAATTTTATGCCTGAATTCCGAGTAAATAATCAAATCAGACATGAGTTTTAAAAAAAATAAATTTTAGGCTTCTCGAATCTTCAGGCGCATGATGCGTCCGAGTAAGGGACAGATCAGACGCATCGTCCCTCACTCGAAGACATGATGCGTCCTAGTGAGGGACGACATAATTTTTTGTTTTTAATAAATTTGACTAACTAAATCTTATCGAAATGACTTGAAATTTTTACCACACATTCACAACAATAAAAGACACTAATCTGAAAGTTTTTACATTTTTTCAACAACTGAACAATTTATTATAATTTTTTCATACATAAATAAAAAAAATTGTTAAAATTATATACGGTAATAAAAATTCTTGCAAATTGTCACACACTTACAACATTGTAAGACAATATTGTCAGTTATGAACCCGTCACTAGATAATAATATCATGGACTATGCAGCCTTCAATTTTTCCATTTTGTACCGGCTCAAGTCATTGGAGTAAAGTATACCATCAGGGGAAAGAAGGCGCCTGAGGGCCATGAAAAAGCGAGCCTAAGAGAAAAAAAGTTCTGTATGAGTAAATGGCAGGCTCTCGCATAATTGATCAGCAGGGATGATAATGTACTTACCCATTGAAATCCAACGAGGGCGTACCAGGAGCCTTGGAGACCAAACCCTTTACTTGTTACGAGCTAGATTAAAGAAGTAAAGTAATATCACTGAGTGAAGGACAAATTAAATCTCATTGCTACATTTCAAGATGCCAAATGGAGTGAAGAATTTCGCTATACCAACAACAGAAGGGCACCAGCAGAAAAGCATCCAGTCATTGTCAAACTAATAAATTTGAGGTCACGTCCAGCCTGCAACGATTAGAGTTTACTACTGTTATCTTGATTGTGATTTACTCAAGGACTGTAAAAAATAAGCCCAAAGGAGAAAATGGCACCAAGCAAGGTTAGGGTCAGAACAATTAGCGCATATCCTTTCACATTCCAGCAGAAGTTAGCCCAAATCAACTTCATAATACACAATTAAGTTTTAAGATAACTAAGGATATCGTCTACAAGCATCATATCCTTACCATGTATCTGTTACATCTTACAGTCACTGAATAGATGTGATTTTGGATCACCTCTTTTACAATTCATTTTTTTTGTCAAGGTGTGTGATGTGATCCCAGGAACTACTAAGAGTAATAATACATCATAAAACCGAAGTGTAATAAATCTCATATTCAAGGATAATGAACAATTAGAAAATAAAAGACATTGGACGAACAAACCTTCATATGAAGGATTTTGTATCAGATCTATTAGAAAATTCATGTTGAGCGTCTCTTAGGTAAAACATACATGGGAGATTATAAATAGTGAGACTTTCCAAAGAGCCACCTCTAAGATGACCTTTAAGCATTAATTAGTAGATTAAATTATTTTTCTGATATTATCTCAAAATACTTCTTTCATAAATATTGTAGTTCACATAGCGACGTTTTCAGAATGAGCTAGATCAATAGAATTGAATGTTGTTTAGTTGTTCAATCAGAATAATTACACAAGGCTATTTTAGATATTTATTATTATTTTATTTAAATTTAATTTAATTTCCCAAAATTTAGAAAGCTTCTCAAATTTGAAAAAATTTTCTAATAGTTATATGTTTCTTAATTACTTTATTTTATCTATTTAAAGACATCAACCTTACAACATTAGAAGCAATTTATCATATTCTAGAAAGGAAAAGAAGTGAAGAAAACTATAAGAAAATATAAAAAAGGTTAGGATTAGTTGTATATGAAAACGGTAATGAAAACAATTTAGTGGAGGTTGAGGAGAGAGGGAATTAGTACGTAAGTTGTATAAACAATAGAAAATGGAGAATAGAAAGAGGAGGAAAAATGAATGGGAGTGTTAGACAAATGGTCGTTTTCACTGTAGCGTGAAGAAAAAATAGAAGAAGCAACAATACAAGGGTTTTGTAACATTTTGGTATCAGAACTCTTTCAAATTAGCGGTCTAAAGTGCAGGATGAGATGTTGGCGGATTGGCGGTGCAACAAGGCAGAGATAATGGCATTGATAAAAAATAATCTATTGATGCTACTCTAATAGCTAGTGACATTTATAGGACGAATGGAGGCGAGCCAACCCTCCCTCAGCTCAAACACTGAACGAAATATACCAGAGGAGAAGAGCCCGAGAAGGTTTGACAAAGGTCAGATAATACCTAACAAAGATTATTTTCCACACAAACTTGAACTTCTGAAAGAGGAAGTGAAGCTGAAGGATGTATATGTGGTGCAGAAAGATACTTTGGAATTAACGGTCAGTCAGAGAAGGAAAAAGTTCAAGCCACAGTAGTATGTTTCGACTAACCAGCACGGGCATGGTTTCAACGAGAGAACATGAATCATCATTTTCAAACATAGCAGGAAATAAAGAGGATACTGAAAAGAAGATTTCGGCATTCTAGATAAGGAACCGGTTGTGACAAGCTGTTCATGATTAAACAGGAAGGATCAGAGGAGGATTATAGAAATCAATTTGAATCAACCATGTCAAATTTGGTGGGAAATCAGATGAGGTGTTGATAAGTGAATTTTGGAACGGTTTGAAAAATGACGTTAAAGGAGATGTGAAGCTAACATAGCCTTGTGGACTAAGAGAATTGATGACGTCACAAAGTGTGAAAGATAGAAATTCTTTAGTAAAGGGTAAAAATAACCATGGAGCTTGAAATTTGTTAACATCCTCAAGAGAATGTGTAGTCGTAAACGGAGTAATAGACAGCCAATGAGGGATAACTTTGCAAACAATTTTCCAACGAGATGAATGACAAAGCAAAAATGCAGAGTAGAAGAGTGAAGGGGTTATGCTACAGGTGTAACGAGAAGTTTTCAGAAGGTCATGTGAGGAGAAGGCTTGCTACAAATTCTTAATCTGCATGATGAAGGGGGAACAAATCCAAGAATGGAAGAAAAAGGAATGATGGAAGAAGAGACAAATGAAGTGGTTGAAGAGAAGGAGTTGAAGGGGGAACAAATCCAAGAATCGAAGAAAAAGAAATGATGGAAGAAGAGACAAACGAAGTGGTTGAAGAGATGTAGTTGTCATTGAACTCCGTAATGGGAATTTCTACACCACGTACAATGAGGTAATGGGGGAGCATTAAACAGCATATGGTAGTAGTATTAATTTTCATTGGGGCAACCCATAATTTTACGATGGCAAAATTGATCGAGGAGCTGAGACTTGAAGGCAAACCAGATGGTAAAATATGAAGTGTAATGGGAAATAGGGATTCAATTCCTTGCATAAGGATATGTAAAAAATGAATTTATGATTATACCAAAACTGGAAGTATGGAATGATCGTATCTAGGTCCGGTATGGCGATTGACCCAAATTACACTGTTAGGGCCAGAAATGATGCCCCCGAACAGAGGAGCCTGTCGGATTGCGGCCAGGGAGCGGGTACCACAGGTGGCTGGGTTGCGGCTGCCAGACCAGAGAACCCTGAATACTCGGGCATGTGAGCAGCAAAAGGAGCTGCAGAGCCGGTGGCGGCCGGAAGAATCAGTGTCGGGTTTGTGGCAGATGCAGGCGGCGCCGGCCGCTGGCGCGAACGCCAACAAGCCGTGGGCCTGTTGTGTGGGCAGGTACGACGAGGGAGGTGCGAGCGTGGCGCGTGCAGGTGCGGACAAGGCAAAAGCGGCGATCGCAGAGTGCGTGGGGGCTGGCGGAATCGACGCGATAAGCGCAGAAGACGATGCGCCGAATTCGAAGGCGTGTGATTCGCGCAGGTAGTGCATTAGGGTTTCGTGATTCCGCTGTGCCCGTTCATCACTCGCTCGCGCTTGTTCTTGAGTTGCCCTAGCTTATTCTTCCATGAATTGTAACAGACGCTGCATCAATAGAAACATCATCGACGAATTTTCTCCCTTTACCAAAGTTGTTGGAGAATCGGATTCCAAAGAAAAATTCGGCTCAAATACCAATTTCTAGCCTCCTCAAATCCTAAGGGTTAATGCACTTTAAATAGAATTCATTGACCTAATTAAATATAAAAGACCAAACTGCCCTCTGAATTAATTAAATATAAAAAGACTAAACTGATCCTCTAACTTAATTAAAATAATAATTAAAGAAATAACAAGAAAATAAAAAATAACAATAAATAACTAGATCTAACAGACATTAGGTCCGTAACATGAAGCTTCTTTCGGCAATATTTGATTGGGGTCGAATTCCTTCAACTTGATTCAAAAGTGATGAGTTTCTCATCCCACATTGTCGAAGTATCTCAAGTTTCAAATATCCATGTCTCATCATTAAATGGGGTCGATTCCTAACACTAAATTCAAAGGCATTCCTGAACTTCTAATCCTATGTTGTTGAAGGATCCCAGAATTGACATGCATGTGGTTCTCATGACAGTGAGAACTTCAAACCTCAATCAAAATGTTACCTTTTCCATCATCCTGAAGTCTATTAAACAATTATGGATTGACTCTATTGAGAATAATGTCAAGAAATTTTGTTAAGTACTAACTGAACTACACTAACACCATGACACAATAAAATTGATCAATCTCTGAAATGAACATGGTCATGCTCATGGAGATAGAGTTAAAATTAAGATGATATTGTTGAAGATACAGTAAAGGTACCAGTAAAGTTCCTTCAAGGCTGTGAGTCGAAGGTGTTATTGCTAATGCAATAAAGTATGGGATCAGCACCTTGTGCATCTGCATGAAAGAGATGTATGTCATCAGGCTGTATACACAACTGCATATTCAACACAGCCTTCATAAATAAAGATAAAACATATCCTGATAAATGCTACTAATATAGCACAAGTATCTTCTGCCAGTGGGATTATACAGCAATTATCACGTAGTTTATTTTGAAAGAGAACAACTTTCAATCAAAGTTCTACAAGAGAAGCCCAAGGGTTCATCCTATCTTAATACTAGATCCACAACTGAAAGTGTACTAGCATATTACAAAAGATAAGGAACTGACCTCTTGAATCACAATATAATCTGGAGTAAAAATATTAGGGAACAACCACGGAACACAAGTTCCAATTACCCCCAATAACGATCCAAGAATAGCTCCAATGATTACAAGTGACTTGAGCAGCATCCGGGCCTGTGTTTAACAGGGAAATAGCTTTTATAATTTGTTGAATAGTCAAATAAAATTAGATTCCAGAAATATGATCTGGTGAGGCCATTATCCAACATAGCTAAAAATCTAGTATCATTGATTCATTGACCTTTTCCAAATTTCGACTGGCTCCATATATCAACTCAGGCATAAATGTCTGTGCAGTTTGAGAGAGTGGTTCACCCCATACCGTGCACATACAGAAAGCTTGTATCATGACCTAATCAGAATCAAGCCACCAGTTGACCTGACCATCAGTTTTCCATGAGAATTCACGAATGATTTATGCAAGGTATAAAAATATCAAATGTTTAACCTGATGAGCAGCCATAGTGTGCGTGCCCATAGACGTAGCAAAATAAACCAGGAGGCTGTAAAAAGCCACCTAACAGATCCAAATGATGCAGATTCAATCTATATGCAACATCAGAACCTTTCACATAAATAAATGCAACAAAAGTCAAAACCTTTGACATCATTGTCAGAAACACTGGAGCAGCAAGTCCAAGAATTGCTATTAATTCTTTGAGTGAAGGAATAGAAATGGAAAATGCATTGTATCCTTTTTTGTTTAAAGTTGCAATCATCATATAAGCAGCAATGACCTGAAAAATAGCAGAGGAACCACAAAAGACTAGCTTAGGTTCATAAAAAAAGGTCAAAAAACTACAAAGGGAAATCTCAAACTTTCAAGTCAACAGGAATCTTTTCGCATCATACTTGTGAGTTGTGATGCCATTGTTGCCCACGCAGCACCAGCAATACCATAGCCTAGAACCATGCATAAGATTACATCACCTAGGCCGTTTACAATACTTGCAACTGCTAAAGCCTTCAGTGGTCCCCAGGAATCTTTCATACCAAGACTAAGAAACAATTTGAAATACTCAACATTAAGTATTTGGATGTGTATGTGTCAATTAATAATCACTAGCGGTTTAGACTCAGCAAAATTGCTTCCATATTCCTTAAAACACATTTATTTAACAGAAAAAATAAACCTAAAATTAGCATTGAAAATATTTAATACAGGTCCATTAAAAACACAAGAAAATAATAATCTTTCATTCTCTGATAAAAAACAGTAATTATCTTGAGTTAAAAGTGTCCAAATTATGATAATTATTTAGGGTAAAACCAATTTGAATTTGAAATAATTCCTAAACAAACCTCACCTACCAAAATCAATCACATCATCTGACAAAATTTATAATTTAGTCTAACCTCAATCACACATCATCTGACAAAAAAAATTATAGTTTATTGTTTCAGGATTTTCAAGTAATGGTGTAGGCAGCAGATTACATTGCCCAGAGCATTTATCTTAGCTTTTAGCTAACTTACTAAATTTTATTTACTTGTCCCGCAATTTTCATCAACAAAATGATTGTAAAAATTAATATTGCCACGCATGCAAGATAACCTAAAACCAAGAAAAAATGAATGTAATATTCACTTTATTATCATTAAGCAAAATGCCAACAACTAAAGAGTCATATACACTTAACCAACTGTTGCACACGTTCTAGGGTTAGTTTTAATCAATACTAGGGTTGTCTATATCAATATTAGATAGGGTAATTTAGTAATTAGCTTTATGATGTTTTCTATAAATAATGTGCATTGAATTATATTTGGATCTTTTGAATATATATGAATATAAAACCCTCTCTAGTTGAGAGCTTCTTTTCCAAGCAATAGCTTGCAGTCAGTGGAACAGCCACCACCGAACTATGTAGAATTTTATTTGCGTTACTTTCCATTTACCTCTACCTTACCCGAGATGAGCACATTCGATGCTCAACACTTGGTATTAGAGGTGCCACGTTTTGATTCCATCATAGCAAGACTAGAAGAAATACTAGGGGGATTAACAAAATTAAGGGTTGTGTTGACATTCCAAGTGACGAAGTTTTAACAATCAGTGACAAAAGGAGAAGGCGGAGGGTACCCAAAGAGGCTCCCAAAGAATGTTAATCTACAGGCACACATTGAGTCTTCCCAAACATTTTATCGTAGATAAAAACACAAAAGAAAATAATCAACTTACCAACCGCACAATGGAGGGAGAAGGAAACTCATGCAAAAGAAACCAAAATAATTTCTGCATTTTTTTTAAAAATATGGCGATACAAGCAATAGGGTAGGCAAAACTAGGGGTGGGCAAAACCAGCCTAGACCCTTAGGTAAACCGTAACCGGCCAGGCCAGGTTGGCTAAGTCGGGCCACGCCGATTATATATTTTAAAAGAGACGATGATAGATTTTATTTTAATAAAATCATAACACACAGGCTATGCAACAGTTTATTATACTAAAAACTGTTAAACTGTTCCAATAAGTTAAACACTTTTGCCATAATCTTTTTTGCCCTAACCAATTGTCACCTCACCTCACACCTCCCCCTCCTTTGGTTCTCTAATCTTTATTCTTAGCCAGCAGCCGCAAGACTTCGACAACGACGCCACCTCCTCTCACCGCAACACATTGTTTTTGCCATTTCCTCCGACAGACGAAGACATCACCCACAATCGAAGACAACGATCTTCAACAAACAACAATCTTCGACGGGCGACGAAGACGCCATCCGATTAGTGTTTCATCTTCGATTGTTCACTGTTTCTATTCATCTTCTACTCGTTAGTGTTTCATAAACCATGACATTCTGATTTTTAATTCTGATTTGCAAAGTTAATTGTTGGTTATTTCAAATTCTTGAACTTTTAATTGTTCATTTTCAACTTATCCTTGTTGAGTATTTAAAACTTAATATTTGAATATTATGTTCAAATGTGTTATTCTCATGAAGTTTTAAGGTGATTATTCTTGATTTGTTGACCTAATTATCCTTGTTGAGTATTTGAAAGAAATTTTTTTTCACAAATGTTTCTCTTTCTTTAAAAGTAGTCAATTTGTAGTAAAATAGAATGCTTTTCTCTCCCCAAATGTCACTCCAATTGCCCGAAGGCTGTGATCACATGAATTCATGGTCATAATTAGAGTATGTTACATCAAATCTAACTATATTTTTTGGTATAAATTATAAAAATTTAAGTGTTTGTTGTTTGGTGAATATTTTTGTCTGTTGTTTGGTGAATGCTTTTTGCAAATTAGACATGTTTGCTGAATTTTACACTATTCGGTTTTTGCTGATTTTTACACTTATCATGGTTTATGTTTGGTTGAT
Source organism: Begonia fuchsioides (assembly GCA_003255005.1). Taxonomy (NCBI): domain Eukaryota; kingdom Viridiplantae; phylum Streptophyta; class Magnoliopsida; order Cucurbitales; family Begoniaceae; genus Begonia; species Begonia fuchsioides. The sequence continues at coordinate 105,419 of QAOC01003219.1, forward strand.
TTTGATCAAGAATCATCTCGTTGTAGTATTGTAGGATGGATTTTGTGGGTGATGAAAATTTACAGAATGATACCAAAAGATTTAAATCTAAAGTTTGGCAACAATTCACTAGAATAGTCAACAGTGATAAAGCTAAATGTAATTATTATGCGCAATCTTATGTGATTCATCCATCAAGAAATGAGACATCAAATTTGTTAAGGCATTTAAAGTTATATAATAAGTATGAAAAAAATGTTGATAGTAAACAAAGGAATTTGGTTTTTAAAAGTAGTTAGAGCAATATAAATATTATTTTTTTATTTACTACAATGGTGACAGGCCAATGCCCAACCTTGCAGCAAAATCGGCTCGGGCCTGCAGATAACCCGAAATCTGTTGGGCCGGGCCGAATTTATTTTACAATTTCAACGGTGAGGGGCCAAGTTGGGTAAAATCTGCAGGTCACGAGCTGGGTCGAGGTTTTTTTTCTAAAAAATCGTAAAATTGTGACCTGGCTTGTGCATCAAGTTTAAGACAAATCAGCTAAAAATCAATGTATATATGAAAAACGACCTAAAATTCGACACATAATCTAAAATTTGACTAATAATAATAAAAATATTTAAAATTAGATATATTTTAAATTTTAATATAATAAAAATATTTAAAAAATTTATTTTGTAAAAAGTTTATTTAAATTTTTAATCAGCTTAGGAACTGTAGGTTTTTACCCCCAATTCTAGCCTGATACATGCCCACCTCTAAAAGCACAACAAAGTAGGTTTGAATAAGAAAACAATGAAATTGCACCCATGAATGAGATAGAAGGAGAAAAACATGAATGACCGACTAACCAAACTACCAACAATAAGAAATACTATGACAAAGTTCAGAAAATGGCACAAACAAATTTTCACCGTGGGGCGTAAAGTTAGTCCACAAATCTCCACTCATTCCAAACATAGTTTCATTTCAGCCTATTATGACGTTATTAACAACGTCGACCATATTGGAGCATCTTTCTTTGGCATGTGAAGGCTCGTACAGAGGCTGTTTAGAGCAATCCAAATTTAGTTCATTTAAGAATTTGGACCGGAACTAGACCAAAAGTTGTGTTTTTGATTTGGTTCCCGGGCCTGATCTAATTGTGTCCACCCCTCCGTGTTATGAGCAACAACAGTTTGAGTGTGGGCGGATAGGATTTGCAATATGTTTTGAATCAAGCATGCTTGAACCAAAGACAAGATTTGGCTATAAACGGGTTGCTGGAGCATCTTGGACACTTACTACTAAGTTGAGCTTCGAAGAGCAAAAATGCATTTGAAGGTCTTTTTTGTCAAATTTTCACCTAGGACTACCTACAATTATGGTGGATGATTTAATTAACTTGGGTGAGTTGGATAATTTGGTGGCTAGGCTTGTCAACCAATCAAGTGGACTTTCAAGATACAAGTTTTGTCCAATGAGGTTGAAGGCAGATCACTTATTTGGTTGGTGTGGAAAATAGTTTGTCTGAACTTTGGAGAATATTGAAAGTTTACATCCTTCAGGACATAGTTGATGTTCAAGGCAGGAGTATTTCTGCACATGTTTTAAGATTTGTTTTATCAAATATTGGTCGATGTTCAAAGAGGGAGCATATTGATATTCAAAAGTTGCCCAATACAAACCTAATACCCATTAAAGAAAAATATCTAAAGTTAATTACTAAATTACCTCAAATAATAGTAATAAAGACAATCCTAATATTAATTAAAACAAATCCTAGAACATGTGCAACACCAACATACTTATTTGCTTTATATCCTCGACATCTAAAGCATCACTAAGCATTTCCATCTCAAAAAGCTTATGAACAAATGTACGAAAGTTAATATATGCTTCATCATTGATATGAAAATAGAAGCATAATGTACCTTCACTTTGCGCAACCCATCCAACGAGAACTGCAGGCCAGGCCAAACCACGTATCTATCACATCAATGACACAAAGTAAGAAAGTTTAATGCAATAGCATTTCCATACAAAACATAGTTAATATTCTCAATCCTAGTTATAAGTTCAGCATAAAAAAAAATCCTAAAGGGTGAAAAGTGCTAAATAACCACCCCAATCACATATTTTGAACATCATGAAAAATATCCTACTTACGAAAAAGTATTCAGTAAATTATTAGTTAAAACAAATGTGAACCTGAATGTAAGAGTTGGCTGCTGGAACAAGATGTGCATTCCTTGGGCCAGCAAAAGCTGAAACATGTATAATAGCGTACTTATTTCACCTCTGCATTTCTTAGTAACAAAAAGTACGGTGTTCACTATAAATAGTTGTGAAACAAAAATACAACATATTAATAGCCTTTCTTTCTCACCAGTTAGAGCCACTGAACCCCACAGTTTCGTGAACAAAAGCATCATTAAGCCAGAGATCAAACCGAGAAAGAGCAAGATGGATATATGATGCTGCACTTCACTTTTATCCTGCAATGGCGTACTGATCAACAAGTTCCAAACGATTCCTGGACTGAGCAAAATCGTAACTAGAAACTGCAAAACACAAAGTCAAGCAAGACTAACCTGTCGGGCAAGGGCAGTCGCTACCATGTTGGAAGTAGCAATAGAAAGAAACATGAAAACATAACTTGTATAGTCACAGAAAACAGTTCCTGGCCCTGAAAAATTTGTTCAATGTAGAGGAATTTTTTTATTCGGCGTTGTATTTTCCTTGTACTAATCAAACCAGTATTCAGGAGAGATACCTAATGCAGCGAGCTCAACGGAGCTACCTTGACCAATGACCGCAGTATCAATGATGCTCATCAAAGGCCCGCACAACCACAGCCCAGTGGCAGGACCAGTAAACTTTACAATCTCCTTCACTTGACCCCACAATCCCTGGCTCTCCAGTTTTTCACTCCGAATCCCCAAAACTTCTTCTCCACCGTCTTCTTCTTCTTCACCATCGCCACTTTCGCTTTGAACTTGACGGCCACGGTCGAAAATTTCTATATTCCTATTACTGCAAGGAATACCAAAACGTTTACCATAGCGATTCCGAAACAACGTAGGGACATTGGGATGGAAGCGAATGAAGGAGAAAAACTGAGGTGGGTGGGAGCGGTAAACAGAAGCTCGAGATATAGGTTTCAGAACGGAAGGCTTGAGGAACTGAACCGAGGTCGACGGCCGGAGAGCGAGGGTTTGAAGCTGCATTTCCGAGCCTGAAACGACCGGGCCGGGCAAACCAGAACTTGAAATAGAGCCGGCGGAGAAAGGAAGATGATGAGGTGGACAACGGGTGTTGACATGTGTGTTTTTACTTCTCTTCTTACTTTTTATTACATATTATAATAGTTAATGCATATTGTCCATAATGGAATTCTCTAATTGAAGTGCTCTCTTTTGTGACCTATTATTAAGCTAAAGACCATAAGTGCATTGCAATCAAACCCTACATCATTGTTCTCAACCCTCAACCTCATGCAATTTTCTTCTAAATTAAATCCACAAGTAACAGTTTCAAATGATAATGGGAAGTAGACTTCATAAGCAAGAAAGAACAATGAACAAGTGCACAGAAGAGTAAAAAGAAAAGTTAACAAACTAGTCAAGGATCCATATGAGAATCGATTAAATCAGGACACTAAAAACCACGACAAACAATGCAAGTTATGATTACCTTGTACATATAAGACCTTGCTAATAAAGGATCAATATGCAAACCTTAAAAGTATGATTTCCCTCCTAGATCGAGAAAGAGCAAGCTATAATGTTCTAATAGGAATGTGCACTTAAGGTCAGATGGTAGTGCATGGTGTATCATCATCAATTACAGACTAATTGATTAGCATCCTCAATTCCTTGCACATATATCCTATTACTATTTTATGTTAAAAGACATATCTTTATCTGTCGCAGTATCAATGATGAACAGATGCTACCAAAATGACATCTTTCAATTTTGAGATTAGACAAATGATTCAATTGGATCAGATAAAATGCCAATGACTATCACCAGCTTGAATCCTAGTATGCAAGTAAGACTGGACATCAAAAGATATCATCACGTTCTCCAGAACGGTCGCACACGTTGACGAAACATGGCCACAGAAAGAGAGATACTTTTGACGCTGAAGAAAATTGACCATATTAAAGTCATCAGCCTAAAGAAAGAGGAATCAGACATTTTCCTGTCAATCACCATATTACAGAGACGCAAATAAGACTGGGGCGACAAGAATCTTCATCACATTCCTCGTTACAATTATCAACAAAAACTGGTATACATGTCAATCCATGTAAAGAAAAAAAGAAATCGATATCCGATTTCTCAATCGACTGAACTCTTGCGTTAATATTGATTTTCAAGTGAAATCTAATATTCACCATGACAGAGATCTTCCGATCAACCTGGGCCTCATTAGATTCGTAACCCCGTTCTTCACGAACCTTTTGTTGGTAACGGCGACGGTATTTCTAACCGCCTACGAATTTCGTAAGTATAATTCTCAGTCTTGTAACTACACTGTTACTACAAGGGTACATCGAGAGAAAACAATCATTCCTTAAAAAAAAAAAAAAAAAAACGAAGCTCATCAACAGAGGGTAGGGAGAGAAAAACAATGGAGTGGGGCTGGACCAGGCAGCACAGGCAATTACGGTTGAGAGTGTGTCGACAAGTAAATATATTTGAATATTTAAATAAATTAATATTGATTATTATTATGTTTTAGATATTTTATTATATTTTTATAAAATTCATAGAAAATTTCTTGATTATTTACGTAAACTTGATATTAACATATATATTGTAGATATATGAGGAGAAAATATAAAAAGAAATAATCAAAACAAGTCCATAACTTATATTTGAAGTATGTGATCTTCGAGTTATATAGAATCATAAACATAGTTTATCTCATTGAGAATGTGTAGTCTTATCCCAACTATATATGTGGTGGCATAAGATAAAGATATAATATGAGAATTTGACGGATATAGCCTAGCTCTATTATGAATCTAAATGGAAGTCAATACATATGTAGTGATTATATCAATGAACACTATCTTTGTGTAAATATACTATATAGTCTTTAAGAGTGTAAATCTAAGCAATTAGTGAAATTACTTTAAAGTTAATAATTATGTTAATTGATGTAGCGAGTTTATATTAATTATAAAAAATTACTGGAGCTTAAAGCTATTATGTCCATCCGTTCTTCAAGTACTTTCTATCAGTATCCAAATAATAAAAAAATAAAAATATAAGATTGAATAATTAATTATGAATTAATTATTTAATACATGGAATAATAAGTTTATTATTTCATTATATGAAATAATTGAATGATTGGTTATTCAACAAATTAACAAATTTATAAAGTTTTTTAAAAAAAATTGTTTTAAAAAGTATTTATGTAACATCCCTCTTTTATTTTAACATAAAATTTTTCGATTTTGAAAGGCGTTTGGCTTTAAATTCTTTTCATAAAACTCAGCGGAAGCATTTAAATGAAATTGTGAAAAACCCATAATTTATTCAGCCAAACATAATATCATTCATATAAAACATATTTATAAAAAAACGTTTAGTAAACATGTTATAAACATTGTTTGAAACTAAACACTCCAAAATACATCAAAACATTTCTTGACATCCCCACGGGTCAGCACTTAACGATTCAAGCTTCCCGCACCGGATCTGCCTCCTCCACGTCATGATCGTCACATCAATCAGGGAGGGCTAAGTCCCTCACCTTCATCTTCATCACCTACATCACAAAGCTTAACTATGAGCCTAAAGCTCAGTAAGTAATCTCATGAACTTACATGCCTAACATACTCATGCTTTCGTAAAAACATGCAATTTATTTTGTTCTTTATCGTTGTCTTGACTTAACTTTACATGTGTGGGCGTCACATCGTATGAAGGTGAATAGGCACCATATGGCCTCCATGAGGCAGCCAATTCCACCTTCTCCCATAACTTAATCTTGACTTTACATACATTTATGCATTGGATGATGAATGTGTCCCATACCACCTTCATCATCCGTTGGGTGACATTTTAAAAACATGCATGAGAAAACATTTTCGTATCTTTCATAAAACATGATGCATGAACATGATTTCATGCAATACTTGATACCTTAATATGATTCATGCATAGCTTGATAACTTAACATCATGCAATCAACATAGCACAAACATCTCCAATGTAAATGCTATCTTTGTTACTAATTGTACTTTACATACTTTTCATGCTTTATATACTTAGTCGATACTTAGCATAATATACAATCACAACCAATGGAATACAAACACCAATCAGGCCCATATTATTGGGTTGGTGCACGGTGCGATACACCCCAAGCAGAATTCAATACATACTTAATGTAACATGTTCATTTCATACTTGATTTAATTAACATCTAAGCATACAACCTTAATCTTACTCTTTGTGATGCAGTCCCAAACGGGGCAAAACACATGCATAATTACTTACCTTAGTTGCTTTCTTGAATCAATCCACTTGAGCCCCTTTTTAATCCAATAAATGACCTAAATATATAAATCATATACAGATCAGAATTTGCATAAAGTTTTAACTTACTATTCCAACTTCAAATGACTATAACTTCCTCGTTAATGATCTATTCTTGATGGTTAAGGTGTAAAATTGTTCCTTAAGAAGTCTACTATAACTTCTTAGAAGACACCAAATTCAGAAAACTAACGTAGCATAACGTATCAAAACATATTAGTGAATATGTATTTCTGGAAATCAGTGTTCGGTCGACCCAAACTACCAGCCCATGTCGACTAAACAGAGACATCGCATTTTTAAAATCGAGATTCGGTCGACCCAAACTACCTGGGGTCGACCCATGTCAAATAAACAGAGACATCGCATTTTGAAAATCGAGATTCGGTCGACCCAAACTACCTGGGGTCGACACAAATCCTCCCCAGTTTCCATACACTGACTTGCGACTTCCATAACTTTGTCTACAAAGCTCCAAATTGAGTGATTCGAACTGCTATAAATCACTCTAAGAGTGTACTTTAACTCTTATGAAGAAAATAAACTGCAATTCCTACTTATTCTCAACCGAATCTCCAGAATTCTAACTTTGTATATAATAGACTGATTTTCTAACAATCTACATGAAATCCTTCATTTTTATTTATCAATTCAACCAATACCATCATATTCTCCTTACTGAACCTCAAAGAAACTCAGAGGATAGAAATATTACCTTGAACTTCAGTCTTCACGAAAGCTTCAGAGTTATTTCCACCACACCTCTCTTTTCTTTCTCAATCTTACTCTCCCCTCGTCCAAGACGTGATAACTTAAAGTAAAATAAGGAGAATGAGTTGTGCTGGTACGGAAATGGCAGAGCATGTCTTTTTATCTCTTAATTAAACGAAAATAATGTTTATTTTACGTCCATGAATCAGATTCATCTAAATTTTGGCTGACTTTTCGACTTCAGTCGGTGGTTGTGTCGACCGTTCGTCCATTTGTGTCGATCCAAAGTTTTCCCGAGAGTAATTTATGTTGACCCTTCTTAAATCCTGGGGTCGACCTAAAGACAATTGTGTCGACCCAAGAAAAAACGTTGTGTCGACCCAAGAAAAAAACGTTGTGTCGACCCAACAAAAACAGTTGTGTCGACCCCTCACTTTCCAGATTTCCATCTACTAACTTACAATACCCATAACTTTGTGTGCATAACTCCGAATTGAGTCATTTAAAAGCCATGCTTTTTCTTATTAAGTCTACTTTAACTTTGTAGAAGAAATAAACTTTAAATTCATAGCGTAAATGTATCAAATATACAAAACACCACACATTATTCAAAAGTCCATTTTTCCTTTGTCTGGTTTTCATTCATTAACTTCTAACGTGCATAACTTATTCATCACAACTTCAATAGAGTTGTTCAACCTATCAATCTTTTCAAAAGTCAATTAATCTTAATAGTCAACTTAAGTTAACTTCGCTCATTATTCTACGTTGATAAAATTTAAGATATATGGAAAAAGTCGGGTGTTACAATTTAGGTATGCTAATTACGTGTATTCAATGATTGATTGAATATTTGTAATTTATTTTGAATTTTCCAACAACCTTCTAAATGTTAAAATTAGATTACGAAATCAAATTTCAATTTGAAAGTCAGTTTGGATTTCGAAAATATTATAAATGTTAAAATATCTTACGAAATCAAATTCAATTTAAATTTTGAAAATCAATATAAATTTTGATAATATTTTAAATGTTTAAATATATCATAAAATCAAATTCAATTTGAATTTTAAAAATTAGTTTTAGATTTTATAAATATTTTATAAAATCATATTTTAAAATTTAAATGAGAGAGATTTTCGTAACCATCACGAAAATAATTTCTTTTAAAAACAAAACTTGCAATTTACAATCATAAGGAATTGAAAAAAGATCAATTTTCTAGTTTTCTTGAAATTTCCCGATTTGATTTTAGAGAATAGTTCTCTAAATCCAAATAGATTGTCTCAAATATTAAGAACACGATCTACCTTAAATTGAGTGAATCGATTTGTTAATCATGCCCACACGTGATTTTTCGAGGTGAGAAAAATTGACAAAGAAGATCGGAGGTTTCAAATATTAAAGAAAAAATCAATCACCAATCATTAAATTTCTAAAGCGTTGGAGAAATGTATTTTTTTATTTTGAAATTAAAATATAATTTTTATAGCATATAATTATTAATATACCATAAAACAATCCTTCATATTAATGATCAAATTTTTTTGCATGTAGCATGTAACTCGCACATCATCGGTGTTACGAACACTGATGATTCCGCCGTTCGAGAAGAACCTCAATTCCAACAATTGATATCAGAGTTATTGTTATGATATTAATAATAATATGATTTTGCGAAAGTTGTGATATGTGATTATGAGTAGGCTATTTCAAATTAATATAAAGTATTTATTAATGTTGAATGTATGAATTCGTATGATTGAAATAATGATAGTAATTTTTCTTGGATAAATTTTTTTGTAAAATTAATGTAGATCAAATGGCAAAAAAATAGTTTTAATTTGATTAAAACTAGTAATTCATATTTATCAATTATGTAAGAAATAAAATAGTGTAAAATTTTAATAGTTAAAATTTTACATTATTTTTAGGAATTCTAAATAAAGGGTTTATTTAGAATAATTATTTTATAATTAGATTATAAAATTGGCAATTTAAGAAAATAAATTAATTTGATTAATTTATTTTTATAAAAATATGATAGCATATTTGATATTCTATAAAATCACAATAATTCTAAATAATGAGTGAGTGCGGGTAGTTAGATGTAACTTCTCACGATCTTCACTATTGATCCAACACCGTGAGTTTCAAGTGGGGCTTCGTGACGCTCAGATTTCATCTTGCCTACAAAGAGTCTTCACTTAAATCAATACTAAGGTTGGTCTCATTGAGATAAGTTTTACAAAATGTATTTTATTTTTGACTTACCCTACGACAACAATCATAAGTTAAGTTTTGTAATTTTCAAATAGTGGTATACACTCATAAAAATGTGATTAAACGTATTAATCACATTTTGACCAAAATTATTGATAGTTAACAAATTTTGAAATTATGACAAATTTATTAATAGATAATATTTTTACCCTACGAAAAATATTATGTATCGAGACTATAGTAGCATTTGCAATTTTTTAAGTGATTTAGCATGCTCATGCATCACTTTACTATGTCATATATCATATGAATTTTATGCATGATATTAATATTTATTTATTTATTTATTACAACAATATGTCTTCTTTCATGATTAACTTACTTGCAATTGAAAAGTTGACTGGAGATAACTTTGTTATCTTAAAAAAGAACATGAATTTGATTCTTGTGCATGACAATTTGAAGTTTGTCTTGAAAGAAGATTGACCTCCAGTACCTACTAAAACTCGTTGATTTTTAATGATAAAACTCGTTGTTATTTGCTCGCTTGTATGAATGATGTTCTTATGAGATAATAGAGTCTCTACAAAACATATTGGTCACGCTTCTGACCAAGCTCGCCATGAAGCTGTCAAGAAAGTCATGAATAGCAAGATGCGAGTTGGTTCCTCTGTTCGAGAGCATGTGTTAGTGATGATTAGAAAAATTCATGAGACTGAAATAAATGAGACTCATATTGATGAAGCTAACCAAGTGGGCATGATTTTAGAAAGCTTAAGCTCACAGTTCTTACAATTCAAGAACAACTACTGCAAAAACAAACTGAGTTATGATATGACTCAATTGCTAAACGAGAAGCAAATGTTGTTAGATCCACATTCTCTCATTCTTCTCTTAAGAAGCAGAAGAAGTTTAATAAAAGAAATCAAGGTCAAAAAGCATATCCAGCAGGAAAAAGAAAAGACAATCCCAATAAAGAGAACAAGTCCAATGAAGGAATCAAAAGTAAAAAAAACCAAAAGGAAAATGTTTCCATTGTGAAGTTTATGGTCATTGGAAGAGAAACTATAAAAAGTATCTTGAGGAGCTAAAGAATAAGAAAGCAGGTAAATCTGATTTACTTGTTATTGAATCTTCTTTAGTTGAAATGATATGTCACCTTGGATAGTTAATTCAGGCGCGACTAATCATGTTTGTTGTTCGTTGAACATGCTTAAATCCTATCGGAAACTATCAAATGAAGAGTTTACTATGAGAGTAAGCAATGAGGCACTTGTATTCGCTTCAGCAATGAGAGAAACAAAATTATATTTTTAGAATAATTTTTTTTCATTAACAATGTTTATTTTTTACACGGGTTTACTAGAAACCTCATTTCAGTGTTTCTCTTATTTGACCAATTATATCATATTTCTTTTGCTAATAATATTGTTATTATTTCTAGAAATAGTTTGGATATTTGTTCTGAATTTATGGAAAGCAGACTTTATGTGATAAAGTCTACTTATAGGCTATTGTTGAATACATAAATTGCAAAGTAGAAATGACTAAGTTCAAGAAACATAAAATTTCTCACAATGATAGCACATATCATTGGTACTAGGGGTGAGCATTTACCGGTTCGGTTCGGTTTTCACTGAAACTGAAACCGAACCGACTAGTTTTTGATTTTCGAATTTTGAACCGATTAGTTGAAAATATACATAAAAACCGAACCTGAACCGAACCGGATATTTCGATTCGATTTCGGTTCGGTTTCGGTTTTACTTACTACACAAAATAATATATATAATTTTATAAATTTTAGGAAACAATATAATGTTAAATAAATCCGTGAAGTTTCTAGCAGTGAGTGAACGATTAAAAAAAAACAAAAAAACCAGCTATTCTTCTATTCAATCAGCAACTCTAACAAAATCCATACAAAACGTCGATTAATTTCACCTTATAAACCTTTAAGCCTAAACCTTTAAGCATAAAAATGGCAGAAAAGCCCTAAACCAAAGCAGAAATTTGAAACGACTAACTTGAGGCGATGAGAGGAGGGCGACGAGAGGCGGGCGACGAGAGGCGGACGACGAGTCGATGAGAGGCAACTTTAGATTTTATCAATTAGGGTCAGGGTAGGGGCGTCGGCTTCACACTTTTTATTTTGAAATAATAATTAAAATAATAATTAAAACTTTCGGTTCGGTTTTTTTTTTGTTTTAAATCTATTAACCGAAAAGTAATTAAAAACTTTCGGTTTTTTATATCTTAAACCGAAGCAGTAATTTTAATTAGGCAAAACCGATTTTTTCGGTTTTTTTTATCGATTTCGGTTCGGTTTACCAGTTTTGGTTTTATTATGCTCGCCCCTAATTGGTACATTCGTCTTGGTCATATTGATCTAGATAGAAATAATAGACTAGTAAATGATGGTCCTTTAAAAGATTTAAATGTTGGATCATTACTAGTTTGTGAATCTTATCTAGAGAAAATGACCAAAATATATTTTTCTACAAAGGGCAGAAGAGCCCAAGAATCTCTTGAACTCATACATTCAGATGTATGTGGGCAAAATGACTACCAAGGCCAGAGGAGATTATGAGTATTTCATTACTTTTGTTTATGATACTTAAGATATGGTTATACTTACCTAATTCAGTTTAAATCTGAAACTTTTAGAAAGTTTCAAGAATTTAATGTTGAAGCTGAAAATTAATTAGGTAAATCCATCAAGTGCCTTTGATCAGATCGAGAAGGTGAATACCTTGATTATGAATTCAAGGATTATCTATTAGAGCAACAACATCAAGCACTCCTCAACAAAATGGTCTTGCTGAGAAGAGGAATAGGACTTTACTCAATATGGTTCGATCCATGATGAATTACTCTTTACTTCTAAAATCATTTTGGAGATATGTCATACAAACAGCGACTACATTTTGAATGTAGTCTCTTCTAGGTCGATACCTAAAACGCCTTTAGAATTATGGAGTGATCACAAATCTAGTTCGAGACATATTCGTATATTAGGGTGTCCAGCACTTGTGTTGATAGGTAAGACTGGAAAATTAAATCTCGATTTGAGGTTTGTTTATTTGTTGGGTATCCAAAAAGCTCAAGATGAGGTTTGTTTTATAGTCCTCAAGATAACAATGTATTTGTATCGACAAATGTCACATTTCTTGAACATGACTATATAACAAATTTCAAATCTCAAAGTAAAATTGTCTTTGAAGAAATTCATGCTAAGGAGATTAGATCAGAAACAACACAAGTTGTTTCCTAGGTACTCAAGAGACCACCACTTCTAGTCAGATCACCATGTCACCTAGACGTAACGAGAGAGTAGTACGACTACCATCTTGGTATAGAGATGTGGGTGAAGCACAAGTTGCTGTCACTGATGATGAAAATGATGATCCATTGTCATTTAGATGTGCAATGGAAGATACTGCAAAGAAGCATGACTTGAAGCTATGAAACTTGAGATTGAATCAATGTATTCCAATTCTGTCTATGAACTTATATATCTACATGAAGAGGTGAAACCTAAGATCTATAAGGGAAAAAGATAAGTGGACGGGAATGTGGAGACATTCAAAGCTAGGCTTAGAGCTAAGGGTTATACTAAAAGAGAAGTTGACTATGATGAAACTTTTTCTCCTGCAGCTATGTTGAAGTCTATTCGTATCTTGCTCTGTATTGTTGCTCATTATAATTATGAGATTTGGCAAATGGATGTCGAGACGGCCTTTTTAAATGATCATCTTGAAGAAACCATTTATATGAAGCAACCAGAGGGTTTCATAGATATAGACGCACAACAAAAAGTTTGCAAGTTGAATATTGTTGGCTTTAAAAGTGTTTTTAAAGTAGTAAATTATTTTTTATGATAACTATGTAAGATAAGCATGAAAGATAAAATAAACTACTTTACAATGTTTAAATTAGACTTAATCATTCATGAGAAATACCATCTTTGAAAGGTACAATTAAAGTCTAACAATTTGTTTAAGTGCTGCAGAAATTTCAAGTATATGCAGTGTTTTGTGTCGACCCATAATATCTTGTGTCGACCCTTATAAAATTCAGAAGATTAACCATACATACTTTGTTTCGACCCATAGTGTATTGTGTCGACCCCTGTTAAAAAAAGAGGCCGAGTCTTTCATTCCTTGTGTCGACCAGAAAATCAGCCCAACGTACAAAATGTGTCGACCCAACTAAATTACTTATGTCGACCTTTACGTTCAAATTGTGTCGACCCATCTATACAAATTGTGTCGACCCAAAAAAAGGCAGTGCAACGTGCAAATCGTGTCGACCCATCCAAACTGTTTGTGTCGACCCTAGAAAAGACATCTTGTCGACCTTACAATATTCCATGTGTCGACCCCTCAAAGCTGAGTCACTCGTCCGTTCAAGACAAAAGTGTTGACACAACTTCAGTTATGTCGACCGCTCCAAGAACAGAAAGATTTGAAGTGTCGGAAAAACAATGCTTGTGTCGACCGCTGAACATTTGTGTCGACCTCAAAGATTCCAGAGAAGAATTTATGTCTACCGCACAAAAGTTATGTCGACCGATCAAGGACCAATGGCAGAAAATCTCCAACGACTATATCTTTGTTGTGTCTAACGGATAGTGCATGTGTCGACCCCAACAGCGTGTGTCGACCCAATTTGGGCAGCAAACTATAAAAGGATGAAGCAAGCTCATCTTGAGCAGCGATTTTTTTAGCAAAATTTCAGAACCGATTTTTTTAGAGAGAAAAACACGCCCAAACTCTGCCAAATTTATTTTCAAATATCTCTTTTACTCTCTCATCCTTGTATTCATCTTTGATCATCATTCTTGTGATCAAGAGAGTCAGTTTAGAAACCGCAAACTTCTTAAACATTCTTGTTGAGAAATTCGTGTAAAGGGCTGACACCTCTGATAAAGAAGAGTCAACTTGTATAGGTTTGATTGAGACCCATAAGATCAATCAAGTGAAGGATCTTCAAGGAGAAACTTTGAAGCGCGGACGTAGGCAGGTGTTGTTGGTTTTAAAAGTGTTTTTAAGCAATCAATTGTTTTTTTATGATAATTATGTAAGATAAGCATGAAATATAAAATAAACTACTTTACAATGTTTAAATCAGACTTAATCATTCATGAGAAAGGTACAATTAAAGTCTAACAATTTGTTTAAGTGCTGCAAAAATGTCAAGTATATGCAGTGTTTTTGTGTCAACCCATAATTTCTTGTGTCGACCCTTGTAAAATCCAGAAGCTTAACCATAAACACTTTGTGTCGACCCACAGTGTATTGTGTCGACCCCTGTTCAAAACAGAGGCCGAGTCTTCCAAATTGTGTCGACCCACCTCTATAACTTGTGTCGACCCAAAATGTAGTGCAACGTGCAAATGTGGCGACCCATCCAAACTGTCTGTGTCGACCCTAGAAAAGACATTGTGTCGACCTTATCATAATTTATGTGTCGACCCCTCAAAGCTGAGCCTGCACTTTACATGTCGACTCCAACGTTCAAAATATGTCGACCCAACTTACATGTGTAGACCCCAGATTTTCCAAAGACGGATCCTTTAGATTTGTGTCGACCCCAACCTACATGTGTCGACCCTAGATTTTCTAGAGTCGGATCCTTCAGGGTTATGTCGACCGCACAAAAGGTTGTGTTGTCCCCAAAGATTCCAGAGAAGAATTTATGTCGACCGCAACAAAAAGTTATGTCGACCTATCAGCACCAACGGACAAAAAATATTCAACGGCTAAATCTTCGCTGTGTCTAACAGATAGTGCATGTGTCGACCCCAACAGCAATGTGTCGACCCAATTCGGCAGCTCAGCAGCAACCTATAAATAGATGAAGCAAGCTCATTTTAATAAGAAGATTTTTGACGAGAGAAAACTACGCCGAAATGCTGCCAAATTCTTCTCAGACTTTTTACTCTCTCAAATCCTACTACTAAACTTGTATATCATTGTTGAGATTGAGTGAGTCGATTTTTTACAACCGTACAAATTGTATTTGTTTCTTTGTGAACGATCATTGTAAAAGGGGTGACGCTCCTTCAAGAAAAGAGTCAAAAGTTTGATTGACACCCGTAAGTCAATCGTAGTGAAGCTCAAGGTTTGAGCGGGAAAGATCTTCAAGAAGGTACCTTGAAGCGCGGACGTAGGCAAGGTTGGCCGAACCGCGTTACAAAATCGGTGTCATTCTATTTACTCTAAACTCTTAGTTATTTGCTTAAGAATTCTGCACTAGAGTTTGAAAATAACTAAACAATTCGCACGAATTTGACTTAGTCTTTAAAAAGTTTAATTAACCTAATTCACCACCACACTTACGTTAATCTCGATCCTACAGGTGTTGGCCGAACCGCGAGAACAAATCAGTATTAATATTTCTCTCTCTCAACTTTTATAATTGTTGATTGTACTTGCATATTGAATTGATAACTAAATTAAGAAGAGATAATTGTTAAATCCTTGAACTTACAAAAATTGTTATTAACCTAATTCACCTCCTCCCCCCACTTAGGTTAAAACGATCCTACAAATATGTCCATTTATGGACTTAAACAAGCAAATTAGTCATGGAACATAAGATTTTATGAAGCAATTAAATCTTATGAGTTCACGCAATGACTTGATGAGTCTTGTGTATACAAACTTCTTAATGATAACCGTGTAGTCTTCTTACTTCTGTACGTTGATAATATTCTACTTATTGAGAATAATGTAGAGTTATTATCAGATGTAAAAGTATGGTTGGATGAGCAATGGTTGATTACATGTATTCAATGGTTGATTGAATATTTGTAATATATTTTGAATTTTGTAACAATCTTTTAAATGTTAAAATGAGGTTACGAAATCAAATTTCAATTAGAAAGTCAGTTTGAATTTCAAAAATATTTTAAATGTTAAAATATTTTATGAAATCAAATTCAATTTGATTACCATTTTTCATAGATTTTAATAATCAACGATAATACACCTCATCATTTAATAACAAGTACAATAGTTACTGGGTTTTGTTATAGATTGAATTGTTATAGATATTGTTCGTTAGTTACCGTAAGTAATTAGCTTTCTTTGTCTCTTAGAGGTTAGCCAGCGCATCAAAATCGATTCGCCACCTGCTCTATTATTGAGTTTGTGAGAAGAGCAACGTTTAAACTGGATCTTACAGGATTCAACACTAACCTAAGAATTTAACGTAAAAAATTCAATATAAAAGGTTGTCCTTTTTCATTATTTATTTTAGATGAAACCAAGTGTCACCTGCATCATCACCTGGAAGCCACCTTAGACTCAATGCATGGACACGTGACGCACTCTCCCTTTCTCTCCATTAAATAAAGCCCCTGTCCCCTTCAACTTCTCGTCACATTGCAGAGTTCAGATTCTCAGCAACTTCGGTTTTACGATATGGCGTCGAGTGACGATGCGCAGAAAACCACTCCAATGACAGGAAACGAAGGAGCGGCGGAGACAGCGGGGAAGAAGATGACGGTGGAGCAGGTGGTGCTGGACAAAGGAGCTCAAATGCTTCAGTCTCTGACGCCGGTGAAGCAGATGAGCCAGCACGTGTGCACTTTCACTCTCTACGGCCACGACATGACCCGACAGATCGAGACCCACCACTACATCACCCGTCAAAACCAGGACTTCCTCCAGTGCGCCGTCTACGATTCCGACGACGACAAAGCGCGCCTCATCGGTAATATAATTCCTCCGACCAAATCGTTTGTTCTTCACAGTGGTCTAAAACGTTGTTGTTTCTTACTTTAAGGGGTTGAATACATAGTGTCTGATAGTTTGTTCGAGGATTTTCCACCGGAGGAGCAACGACTATGGCATTCCCATGCATACGAGGTTTGATCGACCCTCTTTTACACCCACTAAATCAAGTTATTGATGAAGATTAATGAAAATCAAACGTTCCAGATTAAATCAGGGCTGTGGGTCCATCCACGAGTTCCGGAGACGATGGCAAAGCCTGAACTCCAAAACATGGCAAAAACCTACGGCAAGTTCTGGTGTACGTGGCAGGTTGATCGAGGTGACGTTTTAATAATCCTTTTTATTATATGAAAAAAACTTCGAATAAAAAATAGAAATTAAATATTGGAGAGTGAAGCAGGGGACAGGCTTCCGTTGGGTGCACCGTCGCTGATGATGTCTCCGCAAGCATCGGAGCTGGGGATTGTGAAGGCAGAGCTGGTCCAAAGGAGGGACGAGAAGTACGACATGTCGACGGAGGCGATCAAAAAATGGAGGGTGGAGATGGCGGAGCCGGAGTGGATCAACCCGCAGGCCGACTACTGGAAGCAGCACGGCGGGAAGGGCTTCGCCGTTGATATTGAGCGCACTGAGATGAAATTGAAGGCTCCTTTTCCTTGAACTTAGACCTACTCTTTTGGCTTCTAATGCGATACCTCTCGACTGTTCGATTGTGTGCTTAGTTGTATAGTATGTATCTACAACTTTTTGACTTCCATCTTTTTCCGGTTCAGTTCCGGGTCAGATTTTGATTCCAGTTGGGGTCAAGTCACGTTCAAATAAATTCAATTTGCTCCGTTTCTTTTCTTTGCCAAGCATCTCCGCTCCAAGCTTTCCCAGAACAGCCGGACTTGCGCCGGCCATGAATTGGTCAGTCTGCAAGCTTCACATTGGTAGGTGTTTTGTCAAATCTGGTTGAATACTGAAGGATCGGAGTTGATTGCCATTAAAAAAATATACAAATAATACATGTTGAATTATGGGTTTAATTAGTTGATTACTATACATATCAAGATTAATGTATTTTAATTGATGTTTTAAGATTAAGATTTTTTATTAGATGAATTGAGCAATACTTATCTAGTCAAAAAGTAAAAAGATAAAAGTAAAATTTGATGGTGAAATCTCGTGATTCTTGAAACTATCTTCTTTTTTAATGTGATAGGTGTTTCTTGGATGAACTCACCAAATTTTGCAGCTCTTTAGAGATAAAAGTAAAATTTGATGGTATCACCCCATGCTTCTTGAAAAGTCACATATTGCCTAATTATCTTTTTTTTTAATGTGATGGGTACTTCTTGGATAAACCTACAAAATTTTACAGCTCTCTTAATTGATGTTTTAGGATTAAGATTTTGACTGCATTAATTAGACAACACTTTATCTAGTAAAAAAGTAAAGAGATAAAAGTAAAATTTGATGGTGACATCTCATAGTTCTTGAAAGAGCGCTTCTTGCTTTACTATTTTTTTTTTCAATGTGATGAGTGCTTCTTGGCTGAACCCACAAAATTTTACAGCTCTCTTCTATTCTCTCAAAGTTAAAGAAGGTTAGAGAGATTTCTTATAAAATTAGAAGAATTTTGGACAGTTAGTGCACTAAAAGGTGTTTTTGTGCACTTTTAAGTGTGATAAGTAGAAGACTCACGAATTAGAAGCTTTAATCTGAGTTTTTTAGGTTTTGAGGTGAATAATGAGTTTTAATCAAGTGTTACAATTGTACCAAGGAATTGAGGTAAGTAGTGTGTGCATGTTTGTGGTCCCAATGAGACTACATTACAAAGTACTAGGTTTCACTTATATTGATGGTGGTTAAAGTAATAATGAAAAATAATACGATTTCGTGGCATTTGTTTATATATTATTGATACATGCTAGTGATGAGATAGAAGGTATAGATGAAATGTTACGATTTTTGCATAGTAAAATTCTCTTTAATGTGTTTAGTTGTTATAGAGTTTATGCATGTATCATGCACATTCATGCATCATTGTTTTATGAAAAAGAACAAAAATGATTTCTCATGCATAAACTTTCATTTGCAATAACAATGGTTTAATGAACTTTAATGTATATCAGATATTTTGTGAGATGGGATTATGGAAGAGTTATCCCAAAAGAATGGACCAAAAACATATATTTTTGCTACTCGCTTATAGAGTTCTCAAACAAATCTATATGCATCTAAAAGAGAGATAGAAAATTAATATATGTAAGATTCGTTGTAAGATGAGATTACGTAAAAGTTGTCTCAAAAGAAAGGACCAAAGGCATACTTTTTTTGCTATCCACTTATAGAGTTCTCTAACAAATTCATGGTTATCAAAAGAAAATGCATGAAAAGACTAAATGAAATGAACGCAATTATTTTTCATAATGCATATCATATCATCTATAGAATTATTTCATAATGCATTACTTACTGAGGAATAGGCTCATTAGATGAACTTTGTAATGTAAATGACAATGATGATGATAAAGTATATTTTGTTGATGATCACAATAACGACGGGTGAAACTTTTTCATAGCAAGGATTTACAATTGTTAGAGCAAATGTTTTAAACGTTTTTATAGCGTTAGATAACTAGTTTCAATATATCATTTGTAAAAGCAACGTTTTGAAAGTTAAAATTTATACGAAATAAATTGATTACTTTATGTTTTACTATATTACATGTACGAAAGAATAGTTATTACTTTCGCAAAAAATGCTCTTAAAAAGTAACGTGTATATATATCAAAATTAAATGTGACAATTAAATTGTCGTCAGAACTTCAAACACGTGCAGGCGAAGATTAGGTCCCCCCAAGTCTTTTGGTTTGATTCCTTACGAGGAAGCGAAAGTGTCGAGGAACGTGAAACATCATTTAATGTTTTTCTACCAAAAAACAATTAAACTACTACAAATTGAAACAGTGTCCGTACCGTGTGTTCAAACGAACTGAAACAGGTATGAGAGAGACAAGCGACACACGTATCTATGATGGCTAATCGTCATATTATGCTACAAATCAAGAGTGACACATAAATGGAGACTTCCGTGACCCGTAAAGATGACCTGATTCTCGTACTGTTCTCTTCAGGCACACAGCAAAACATACTCACAGGATCAAATATAAGAGATACTAAACAAATGGTTTAGAATACCTCGGCTACCTTGCTGGCTAGAACGCGATCCCTTTTCTCAATATATCCAAATGGGAACCAACCAGCTCTCCCTTTGCATTCCCCCTCCGCCCAGCCCACGTTCGTCACCTGCCCAAGAAAGATTGTTTCATTCTTCAATTAGAGAACAAAATTGAGTTCCCCAAAAGGCACCTACGAAAATTATCTCCATTTCAAGTCTAATACACACAAGGGTCATATTTAGCTTCTTCCAACGTCTTAAATCCAGCTGCCAAATGAATTCTATCCGCTTCCCTAGTTATGTTTAACCTAATGTTAACTTAAAGTTAGGCATTTATTGCGATCCAGTCCATAAACTCTGCCCCCACCCCATCCTTTACTTTGTCACTCGTTTTTTTTGAAGCAAGCTCCCATAGATGCATGACTTTCAAATGTGATGAAATGATAAAACATTCATTCTAAATAAGCGGCATACCTTTCGAACAACAACATAGTCACCTACTGACAAACTCAGTTCCAAATCAGATTCAGCTTGATACTGATGCATAACCTGCCATGAAATGGACAAAATGAATAAACAAGAGCTGGACAGTGGAGAGAGAAAAAATGTGAATGTGAAAATTCATTAAGAGGAAATCAATCACAAACCTCCCCTAAGAAGTAACCCATGGCATCTGTCAATCCATTAGATACGTTAGAAGCATACACACCATTAACCTCTTCATATGATGGTGGAGGCATGGTATTATTATTATCAACATTCAGAGCGGGTGGTGCTTCGATTCGTTGCCGTGCTGACATCATCTATCAATGGAGAATGTCTAATTAAGAACCAGGCCAAATACATTTTGATTTTTTGTCAGATTCTTTAAGAAAGTGATTAAAAATAACTAGAAAAATGAATTCCCTACCTCACTTTCAAGTTGATCAAGAACCTGAAGACCTTTCTGATGATATGTACGCTCAGCTTCAACCTTGAAAATCGAGAGACAAAATAGTGATTAAACAAATTCTGATAGAATGCAGTCTAAAGAAATAAATGATAGCATTACCATTGCAATTATTCGTTGGAGAGTCAACCTCTGTTGTTGAGCTTCGATAGCAGCCATAGCAGCAGAGGCTTCTTTTCCTAAAATAGACATATTATATTTGAGATCTTGCAGTCTTGCTTCAGCAGCTTCAAGTTTCATAACGTTGTCAACATTGCCTGGAGTTTCTCTAACTTTTGCTTGGCGCTTGAAAACTTCAATTGCCTATCTCGGTTAAATACTAAGGTGTCACTAAAATCTCACAAATTTTCAT
The DNA here is from genome assembly GCA_003255005.1 of Begonia fuchsioides. NCBI lineage: Eukaryota > Viridiplantae > Streptophyta > Magnoliopsida > Cucurbitales > Begoniaceae > Begonia > Begonia fuchsioides. The sequence goes on from QAOC01003219.1 coordinate 127,091, forward strand.
AATTTTTTATTATTCATTTGAAATTTTCATCAACTGATCTACGTTACACATAACATTTAGAATCACGAAATAATCAGAGAATATGCATTTAAATTTATGCAGATACTGTGCTCTTCAATTTGAATAAATTTTCTTTAAAAGTAAAACAAAAATGTCTATTCCAGGGATAAGAAAAAAGGTAGAACATTATTGAATAGTACATGAGCTTCGGTTTCTTGCCGCATTCTATCATATCGTTGAGCAAGATGTCTGGCGTCTTCTAGCGGAGCTCCCATTACCATGGCTCTTAGTGGCTCTGCAACCTATCATTGAGACAGAACGGAGCACCAAAATATGTGGTAGAACTAAAAAAAAGATGAAAAGAAAACTTCCTCATTCAGAAAATCCTCCAGCAGCCAGTTGTGTAAGTTTAGCTAAATTGCATATTTGAAAAGAAAGGAATACCAGAAGAAATACTGCGCTATTTGTCAAAGAAATTTTTATGCGATTATCTGAATACATATTTGCATTAGAAAATTCAACCATCTCACTCGTTCCATGATTAAAAAAATGGTATTTGATTACTATTTTACTGATTAGAGTAAAATTGTCTCCTTTTATTATACTTATATTAAGAATTTTATGCACTTCATCATTGACTTGTTTTTCCCCATTAATCCTCCAGCTGTAAACAACTAAATCTATCCAAGTACTAACATAATTGAATTAATTTTTTTATTAATTAGATTAGGGACAATCAGATATTAAAGAGTAGGTGACATTTGTAAGGACCAACCTGATTAGTAGAATAAATTCTAAACTCATAAAAGCTATATTGCTGAAGCTCATGTTTCAGAGTAATGCAATTCACTACAAACCTGGGTACCAAGAGCTTTTAACATATTTCCATGCTCCTTTTCCATTTGAGCCCGGGCATGTCCATAATTAGATGCAGCTCTGCTCAACGTCATCCCACTAGTGCATGTATTTTCAGAACCATATTTTCTACTATCCTCCGATAACTTTGTTCCTGCTCAAGAGGGACAGAGTGAGTAACTTATGTATTATTTTATAATTCTATAAGATTACAAGCTTACCAATTTCAACTTGTTTCAAACCAGCAACAATGTAACCCTCAACACCACGGACAATATCCCTTTGAAAATGCTAAAATGCAACTGATTTAAGTAAATTGAGGAAATGAATTCCCGTAAATTGACATAGATCATAGGAAACATAGGAAACCTTGGCGGCACGCGTTGATATGTAAAGCCTCTCAAGTTTCTGATGCTGCTGGAGTTCTTCCTAATCAGTTATGAGATTATCGGAAGCCCCATAACCACCACCTCCAAACTGCTTGAGGACAGCCTAAAGTAAAAAAAAGTGTCATTATACTATTGTTTCTTGAACAAAAAAAATGAGCACTATTTACGTGAAAAGAGGATGATATTGATGAACGAAATATTTTAATCAGAACTGTGTAGATTTTCAGTCAACCAGTTATAACGCAAAAATGCAAGTTCATTAACCTTGAAATAAAAGAATTATGAGTCAATAAGCTCCCGCACTGTAATGGCACATTCTAGTCCCAGTGAAATTTATAGTTCCCACACGAAAAATGGCTCAATGTAGTTTCTGAAATTTCATTGGCTTAACAAAATGCCTATCCGTATGTTTTATTGAGCAATGTATACCAAACTTGCAAAAAGTCCTAAAATTGGCATTTCTCACAGCGCACTTCCTTGTTACGGGTCAACAACCAAACCCTAACTCATGCATTTGCAAATAACCAAAATTTCGCTTCCTGAATTCAAATGCCATTCACAGATCGAAGGATTCATTGCAATCGGCAATAATCAGCATGATTATCTAAACCAGAACATTCCACACTTTGTGCAAAAAAAAGCACTACATAAAAACAATCCGGGTGAAATAATTAAAATCATAGAAAGCGTCGATTAGTAAGAACAAATTAGAAACGTTGAAATGAGAGTAGGGTGATCGAAAACATAAGGAAGATGGAAAAATATTGTGACGTTGAGCAGCATGAACGAAGAGAATCGGATCTACCCCATACACACCGAAATCAAAAGGGGATTAAGCGAAAGGAGAGAAGGAGAGAACCTGTTGTTGCCTAGCCACCTGTTCTCGCAACTTGGTAGCCTGTTTTCTGATCGTCTCCATTACAAGCAAGCGAACAGTGCTGAACAAGCTTCCAAAAGTTTCAAACTCGAAGAAGGAGAGAGAGAGAGAGAGAGAGAGAGAGAGAGAGAGATTCAAATGCGGAGGTTGGCCTTGACTCGAGCGTCGGAAGTGTGTACATGTAATAAGAATTAAGAAGCTAGCGGTCGTCCTCATCCATGGGTGTCTACGATGAGCTTTCAAAGCTTTGTTTGGAAGAAAAACACATTAATAGTTTTAAGCTTCCGCTCCAAGCCTTTTTACTTAAAAACCCGCCAACCAAGTTGTCTAATGCATAACAGTCGTCCAAATTTTCGAATTGATCTGAACTCATGTCCTCTCAAGAGCACACTGATTCATCTTCATTACGACCCATCAAACATAACATTCTGGTGGGGTGCCTGGATGGCCATGGATTTATGATTTTATGGTAAAAATGCTTGCCTCAAATATGGGTCAGCACAACCATTGGACCCTTTCAAAAGGGTAGACCATTTTGTCTTAAATACTTAAGAGTACTTGTAGTTTTTGGTTGAACACTCGATGCCTGACCTCATACTCTTCGAATATCTCATCTCATCTTCCACCACAAGGCAAGAAAGGCATCTTCTAGCACAAGGCAAGAAAGGCAACCATAGGAGACCACGACATTAGCATTCTCGGTTCCAATTTTTTGTTTTGTCTTGGTTTCACTTTCGTTTCTTAACAATCCCATGTAAACAAAGACAAGGCAAGGGGGGTAAGTTTGAAGCATATTATTCTATTAATTCTTTTACCAAGACAAGTGTTATAGACGCTTTCGTAGGAAAACAATATGTTAGACGAGTCTAGCATTAACCTGTTTTCTTAATTATTGTCTTATTTCTTTTAATTAGTTTTCCCTTTAGTTTGTTGGGCGTTTTGGTCATTTCGTATTTGGAAGTCAGGTTTGTAGTTTTCTATTTAAGAACCCTAGCCCCCAGGGGTGAAGAAAGGAATTATTCAGTATTTTCTTATTTTCTTTGTTTAGTCTTTCCTATGAACGGAAGAGGGATAGTTACCCGATCTCAGGGTAAGCAACCTGAATCCGATCCTAACAAATTGGTATCAGAGCCGAATCCCTCTTCGGAATCTGATACTCCGACAGTTCCGCTTAAGCAAGAAGATATTTCAACGATGTTACCCTTAATGCAGCGAATGCTGCAATTCATGGAAGAACAAGCTAGGGCAAACCAAGAACAAGCACGATCAAACGAAGAAAGGGCGCAAAGAAATCACGAAATTTTAATGCAACACCTGCGTGAATCGCACGCACTAAATTTCAGTGCGTCGTCGTCTGCAGGGTCACCGGCTACACTGCCTGCGTCCGCCCGCGCTTCTGCCGCCCGCGACCAGCCGTGCGCCGCCACCCTCGGCAGCAGCTGCCCTGGGAGCCGCGTCGCAAAACGCGAACCCCGCGCACATCTTCGCGCCTCCGCTGTACGCATCGGCGCCGTTCCTGGCCGCGCCAAACACGTCGTCCGCCGCCGCGCAGTTTGCCCCAGCACTCCCTGCGCTGGCCGCGCCGACTGCTTCTGCCGCCGTCTCACAGGCCGCACCAGCACTTTCCGTGCCCGCGCGCGACTTCTCTGCCCCGTTCACCACCGCACAGATGGCGTCGCCGGTGTCTGCGCCACCAGCGTTCGTAGTCGGCCACTGCGCGCCCAGCATAGCTGCGCACCCCTGTCTGGTGCACCCGTCACCGGCTTTCAACACACCCGGTGCGCCGGTTGCACTTCCACATGAGACCACCTTCTCAGCAACGCCACTGCCGGGGCCTTATGCTCATGAATTTCCAAACTCCTTGGTGCAACCTGCAGTCACTTCCTGGCCACGATCGGAAGGGGTACCACCGGTTTTCGGAGGATTTACAAACGAAGCAAACAGTGCTTCCCTTGCAACCCTTAATCTTGGGCCACGTCATGATCATCCGATAGCAGATCCCGAGCTCGCAGGCCCGTATATTACTTATCCCGGCGAGGGCACACGGCCTATTATACGTGCCCGTTTGGATTTCCCGTCTTATGATGGTTCATCAGATCCCCATCGGTGGCTAAATCGATGCGAACATTATTTCCAAAGCCAGAATATCCCATTCCACGGTTGGGTCGGACTGGCCGCTTATCATTTACAGGAGGAGGCGGATGACTGGTATGAACGGTTCCGTGATGGAAAGACGGAGCTTTCATGGAATCATTTTAAATACTCTTGCACGGAACGTTTTGGCACTCCAGCCCGAACCAATACTTTGGGGGAGTTAATCGATCTGAAACAGACGGGAACAGTAACACAATATCAGAAGCAATTCCAGCATTTATTTACCAAGGCCCTCTCTGTCACCCCGGACCAGGCTGTTCATCTCTTCACTGCTGGCTTACAGGACTCGCTTCGAATGGAGGTGGAGCTACAAGACCCTCCTACATTAGAAAGGGCCATGGCCTTAGCTCGTGCTTATGAACGACGGACTACTCCTTCTGTTTATGGAGCACGCCGTTTCTCCCGACCCTCAGTACCCCCCCCTATGTACCCCGCCGCACCACCATCAGCGCCTTCCGCTGGTGGACAGCCCGGACCCCCGCCGCTGAGAACTCGCACATTTAAACGGATATCTCGTGCTGAGATGGCCGACCGACGGTCTCGAGGTTTATGTTATAATTGTGATGAGCCTTTTTCTCGCGGTCATACATGCAAGCTCCTTTTTTGGCTATATTGTGACAGTGACGCTGATTCCACCAATGATCAGGAAGGAGACACAGTCGAAGAGGAACCTACGGAACCTACTATTTCACTCAACGCTATTTCAGGCTCCAATGAGGCCTCCACCTTGACTTTAGCAGCTTCTTTTTCCTCCCAAGTTTTACGTAGCTTGGTCGACACAGGAAGCACTCATAATTTCTTGAGTGTCTGGGCCGCATCGCGTTTGGGCCTACAGCCTACTACTGCAACTTCCATATCTGTTTCTGTGGCCAATGGAGAGCGTGTCCGTTGCTTGGGGGCATGCCGCGACATTCCATTTTCGATTTCAGGGATCTTATTCCGGGCAGATTTTTTCGTTATTCCCCTGCCATGTTTGGATGCCGTGCTGGGTGTTCAGTGGCTACGCACACTAGGCCGTGTTATATGGGACTTTGACGCCATGACTCTGCAGTTTACTCGTCAGGGCCATTCAGCGATTTTGTCTGCTTTTCCTGCAGGTTCCGCTCCGACACTTACCACTTTGTCCGCCGAAGACAAGCTCTCCGATCTCTCGGGCTTATTACAAGAATACAGCGACCTATTCAGCGAACCAGTTGGTCTCCCTCCCATCCGATCATGCGACCATCGCATTTGTCTCACTCACGGTTCTGACCCGGTGGTCGTTCGACCGTATCGCTATCCTCATCTCCAGAAAGATGAGATCGAGCGGCAGTGTTCTCTTATGCTACGCCAAGGTATTATTCGATCCAGTCGTTCGCCTTACTCCTCACCGGTTCTTTTGGTGCGTAAACAGGACCAAACATGGCGTTTTTGCGTGGATTATCGAGAGCTGAATGCACAAACAATCAAGGACAAATTCCCGATTCCGGTGGTTGACGAATTATTGGACGAGTTGCACGGGGCGACTCTATTCACCAAACTCGACCTTCGTTCGGGTTATCATCAGATTCGTATGGATCCTGCAGATATTGAGAAGACGGCCTTTCGCACTCATCATGGACACTTCGAATTTCTTGTTATGCCATTTGGGCTTGCTAACGCCCCATCCACCTTTCAGGCTTTGATGAACGAGGTCTTCGCTACTCATCTCCGCCGCTTTATCTTGGTGTTTTTCGACGACATTCTGGTTTATAGTCAGACTCCAACAGAGCATCTGCGCCACCTGCGCATTACATTGGGGCTCCTACGCCAACATCGGCTGATTCTTAAGCGGTCCAAGTGCTCGTTCGCTTCTTCCCGGGTAGCTTATTTAGGTCACCTTGTCTCAGCATCCGGTGTATCCGTTGACCCGGACAAAATCCACAGTATTTCTTCATGGCCTACTCCGACGTCTGTCACCGCTCTCAGGGGATTTCTCGGTCTTGCAGGGTATTATCGCAAATTTATTCGTGAGTATGGCACTACGGCTGCCCCCTTGACCGCCTTGCTAAGGCGCAACGGTTTTCACTGGACAACAGAGTCCCAATCGGCCTTCGAATCCCTGAAGGCAGCCCTTTCTACTGCGCCTGTTCTTCAGATGCCAGATTTCTCCTCCGATTTCATTGTAGAATGTGATGCTTCGGGATCAGGCATCGGTGCCGTTCTACAACAATCGGGACATCCGATCGCGTATTTCAGTCGTCAGCTAGCAGTCCGCCACAGTTCTTTGGCAGCTTATGAGCGGGAACTTATTGGGTTAGCTCAGGCCGTTCGACATTGGCGTCCATATCTTTGGGGAAGGAAATTTATTGTTCGAACGGACCATTACAGCCTCAAATTCCTCCTCGAGCAAAAGATCTCCACTTCCCCACAGCAACACTGGATCAGTAAATTGTTGGGCTACGATTTCTCGGTAGAATATAAATCAGGGAAGCTGAACACAGCGGCTGATGCTCTCTCTCGCCGTGACGAGTCTACAGTTCAGCTCCTAGCTATTTCTCGCCCATTATCCTCCTTCCTGGACGATATACGTCGTGACACGGCATCTTCAGCTGAGACAAGTCTCTTACTTCAGCGCGTCTCTGCAGGAGAATTATCTGACGCATGGACTTGCTCGGATGGGCTGTTATTTTATAAGCACCGCCTTTACATCCGCTCTGATTCACCTCTCATCCCCGCTATTCTGGCAAACACGCACGATTCACGGCATGAGGGCGTTCAGAAGACCCTTCTTCGCGTCCGTGCAGATTTTTATTGGCCGAGTCTACGCACCTCGGTTGCTTCTTATGTGCAGGCCTGTTTAATTTGTCAACGCCATAAATCCGAACACTTACAACCGGCCGGCCTACTTCAGCCCTTGCGCCTTCCCTCCATTGTGTGGGCCGATATTTCGATGGATTTCGTGGATGCCTTACCTCGCGCTGAAGGCAAATCAGTTATCCTAGTGGTGGTTGACCGTTTCTCCAAGTATGCCCACTTCATAGCCATGGCGCACCCTTACTCGGCTCCATCCGTGGCTCGAGTTTTTTTTGATCATATTGTTCGCCTGCACGGAATTCCTGAGTCGATTGTGAGCGATCGAGATCCAGTCTTCACTAGTCGTTTTTGGACTGAGTTATTTTCCTTTACCGGCTCTAAATTGGCTCTTTCATCCGCCTTTCATCCACAGAGCGATGGGCAGACCGAGGTGGTCAACCGCACTATGGAGATGTATCTCCGCTGTTTGGTGGGAGAACAGCCCAAGTCCTGGCTTCGTTGGTTACCGTGGGCAGAATATTGTTATAATACTTCCTTCCACTCAGCACTTCAGTCCTCTCCGTTCCAGGTAGTTTATGGTCGATCTCCTCCGTCGATGCTCACTTACGAACCTGGTATGGCTCGCGTCGCAGCAGTTGATGAAGCCCTCCAAGACCGAGATCATGCCCTGACTCACATTCGGGAGAAGCTCGCCCAAGCTCAGACACGTATGAAGGCTCAGTACGACAGGACTCACCGTGAAGTGATTTTTCAGATTGATGACTGGGTTTGGCTTCGTCTACATCCTTTTCGTCGTCGCACATTGGCAAAATCTTCACTTCATAAACTTTTGCCCAAGTATTATGGTCCCTTTCAGATTATTGAGCGTATTGGGGAGGTAGCCTACCGTCTTCAACTACCAGCGGATTGCCGTCTTCATAATGTATTCCATGTCAGCCTATTGAAGCCCTTCAAGGGATCGCCGCCAGTCATCCCTGCTGTCCTCCCACCGGTTTCTGAGGGTCGTTCTGCTCTCGAGCCTTCTGCGGTCCTACGTTCTCGCCTCAACCGCGGCACTTGGGAGATTTTAGTTCAGTGGGCGGGTCTGCCTCGCGAGGAAGCTTCTTGGGAAGACCTGCTTACATTCCGAGAGATGTTTCCCTCCTTTACGCTTGAGGACAAGCTATTTTCCGAGGAGAGGAGTGATGTCATAGACGCTTTCGTAGGAAAACAATATGTTAGACGAGTCTAGCATTAACCTGTTTTCTTAATTATTGTCTTATTTCTTTTAATTAGTTTTCCCTTTAGTTTGTTGGGCGTTTTGGTCATTTCGTATTTGGAAGTCAGGTTTGTAGTTTTCTTTTTAAGAACCCTAGCCCCCAGGGGTGAAGAAAGGAATTATTCAGTATTTTCTTATTTTCTTTGTTTAGTCTTTCCTATGAACGGAAGAGGGATGGTTACCCGATCTCAGGGTAAGCAACCTGAATCCGATCCTAACAACAAGGCATCTAAACAAAACTACATTCACTATTGAATTAAACTTGTGGTTTGAGTAATATACGAATCAAACCTTGCATTTTAAACGAAATAAACGGACCACTAGCAGACCCATTCCTTAACATGCTTCGCACAAGACCCCATACAGAGTTTGGGCTGGATTTAATATATAAGTTAAATGGGTTGGTTTCGATTAATTAAAAATTTATCCAAACTCTCCCCTCCGTGGCAAAGGGATCTGTGAGAAGAATTTACCGGTGAAAGTCGGATTTAATTTATTAAATTATTCAAAATACACGGTTTCAAAGGACTCCACAAAATTAGTAAAAATATGAAATCTTCAACCACAACCACCAACCATGCGTCGCATAGTGCTAGACCCAAAAATTGGAAATATGAAATAGACATCAATTTTCCTATCAATCATTGTCAACAAATGTAAATATGAAATTCGAATGAATGTACATGCTTGTATTTAAGAGTAATTGTCGAAACTAAATATTTAATATAATTACAATACATATAAATTAAACTTTTACGTCAAGTGTTCCTAAAACTGATTAAGTGTCCAATGGAAAACAGCCTCTTCCGAACACCGCAAGGGCCTCTCGCCAATGAGACGGCCTGGTCGCGATATAGGGTTTCTTGATAACGGATGAGATCAGGGAATGAGGTTGAAAATTGGGGTCAGAGTTGAGATTTTTTTAATCTTATAAGAAAAAAAGAGGAGAAAATCAAATGTTCCCATTTTGTAAATTGGATAATAGAGCAAGGCAGAACAATCCACGGCCGTCAATCCAAAGCAACCCGACGATGATACCTTGCTTCGGTCAACTACTCAACGCGCTCACCCGACTCACCAATCGCGCGTCCAACTTCGCACCACTCGCACTCTCCGGTCGTGTTCAGCACCCGTCAGGACTAAAACGTTCCAACTGGGAAAAGTATATAAATAAAGCAGAAAAGGGGCGTAATTAACGCGGAAGAAACAGGCAACCAGCTGTGAATAGTAAATAAGAGGAGAATAAGTGGCAAACTGGGTATTCCAAAAATCAACGGTCTGTTACAAACTGTTGGCCGCTTTGGAACACGTCCTCCCGGTTTCGTATTTCGAACTCCGGCGCCCAAAAACATCAACGCATTTATTACTTTACAAAAAAATAAGTTTTTTAAGAAGAAATTCACCAAAATTCGAAATCATAAACTGGGAAATTTGAATTTGAAACAACGAGTCCTAATTTGTCTGTGCCATATGTTGTCGTAAGTGGGTTTCGTTTGTGATTGAGAAAGGTGACCAAAACTTGATTTTTTTTGTGGGAAACATTGGGAATGACAAGAACGAGGTTAGAGATGGGAAGGACCGGAAATGGTAAAAGGAAGGAAAGGAAGAAAGTGGGTTCGGTCGGGAGGGTGAACCGGGCAAGGGTGCACGTGGAGACCCACCAAAGTCAGCCCCACCAGCGCAACCAATGTCACATGCATCGCAGTGGGTGCCAGGAAATGGGGCAAATTTGAATCACAAAAGAGTGGTCAATGCCTATGAATCTATTCATTTTTCAACCTCCTCATCTTCTCCGGTTTTAATTCGGTGCTCCACCACTCATCAACTTTCGTCTTCCTCTTCAGCCCTTTTCTTTCTGTTCCAGCTTCAGGTTTGGTCTCTGAATCGACGGGGCGGATTCTTTGTTTGTTATTGGGATTTCCTGTGATTGAATTTTTGTGAGTTTTGATTTCTTCAGACATATGGAGAACATGGAAGCCAAGGCTTTGAAATCTAGCTTTCGCCGGGAATTGGCTGCGAAGTCGACGCCGGCGGTGCTCTGGGAGGACTCATGCTTTTTGACAGGAACAAATGCTGTTTCCGGCGAAGATTTTGAGGTGGAAGAGTTTTTTAACTTTTCTAACGGAGATTTAGAAAACTGGTCTTCTGCTGAGGGAGAAGACGGCGAAGCATTGGAAAGGGATGGACTTTCTGTTTCTTCTTTGGACCCGGTCGACGATGATAACAATTCGAACCCCACCAGTTTCTCCGCCGCCGGCGACGATGACTCTCTTCTTCCCGAACTCACCGTTCCGGTAACTACCCGAAAGTTTGACGAGAAATCTTTGCCATAACATCTCTGTTAATGTTTTGAATTTGGAATTTTCGTTTTGCAGCGCGATGATTTGGCTTCCCTTGAATGGGTATCCCATTTAATCGACGACTCTCTCTTGGAATTCTCGATTCTGCAACCCCCGGTGAAGACAAAACCCGAAAGTCGTTCCCGATTGGATAGCAGACCGATATTTCCCGTAGTTCCATGTTTATCCTCCCCAATTCCGGCCAAACCTAGAACGAAAAAAGCCAGAACGTCCGGCCGAGTTTGGTCAGGGTCTCTCGGCGATTCAACGTCATCTTCGTCGTCGTCGTCTTCTTCCTCTGGGTTTTTAACGTCTTGTCTTCCCTTCGCCAACATAGGCCATGATACGGACTGTTTCCCACCGCCGGTGAAAAAGCAGAAGAAGAAAGCAGCGGGTGAACCGGGAGGTTCAGCGAAGGGAACTCAGGTTCAGCGGAAGTGCAGCCACTGTAAGGTCCAGAAGACCCCACAGTGGCGAGCCGGGCCGCTTGGTGCGAAAACGCTCTGCAACGCCTGCGGCGTCAGGTACAAGTCCGGCCGGCTTTTCCCGGAGTACAGACCGGCCTGCAGTCCAACTTTTTCAGGCGACGTCCACTCAAATAGCCATCGCAAGGTGTTGGAAATGCGAAAGAGGAAAGATGTAGATGGAGCCGTTTCCGGTCTAGCTCGAATGGTTCCAAGTTGTTAGAAACGAACCCGGTTCTAGAGGTAGGAAAACCTTGAGATATTGAATGCCGTAGTTGAGTTGCCTAATCTGTGTTAGGTAGGGGTTAGGGAGGAATTAAAATTAGGCTACTTTAGTTATTGTATTAGAGGTGGACTATAAGAGTTGGAAGAGTTAATCCAAGATAAGAAAAAAGGTCTTCATTTTTAACCTCTATTATTCCTCGTTAACTTTATTTTTTTTATTATTTATAGTAGACATTTCTAGAAAAAATAAATTTTTAATTTATTCTTAGTACATTCCTACTTGTGGTTAATTTATATAAAACATTTATAATATTTATTGCATTGATCACAACTAGACACGTCTGAATTTCTTTAATTTGTAACAATTTTATGATTTTTTTATTGACGTACAGAGTTTTAATTAATTTTTTTATTTTTATAATTCAAAATATTATAATAAATTATAAAATTATTAAAAATGTAAAAAACTTTGTAAACAATTGTCTTATAATATTTTCAATATGTAGGGAATGAGTTCTAATTGAATTTTTTATTGTTCGTATTAAAATAATTATAATAACTCATACAAATGTCTAAATATTTTAAAATTATCTAAATTAGTCTCTTATATTGATAAAAATATGTGATAAAATTTTAAGTTACTCTAATATTATTCTCTAGTTAAATTAAATAAAACAAAAATTAAAAAAAAAATGATCCAACGGTGCAACTATGTTTCGCAAGTCTTACGTTTTGCTTTTTATAAAACTCAAATTTGTTTTGACCTATTTGCCAAATGTTCAAAATCTTTCTTAGTTTTAACCATTTCTTTCATAAAACCCAAGAAATTTGAATGTAGTAGACATTTTGTTATGGGAAACCCAGGGTAGGAGTGGAAAATTATTGGTTGGCGTGACCGAAGAAGGTGAAGAACAGAGAGAGAGAGAGAGAGACAAAGGAGGAGTCAACGGTGAAGAGTGAGTCAGGGGCCAGGTTGCGTGTGGTGGTGGATGTCGTACAAATCACTCGTCCGATATGCTTTCACTTCTCTTTTTTCAGTTTTGATTCGACCTTGTCTTGCATGGCGTCGGACTTAGTTCGCCCCTGAACCTTCCCCCCTCCGTTCACCCTTTACGTGATTCCGTAACTCGGACATCACATGTTAGTTTTATTAATTTGCTGAAATATTTCGTTATTGATCTTGTAGACTCATAAGAGATAGAAGCCTTGCATAAATAGAGAGTCATGGTTGAGAGCAAACTGACTCATCATATGCCACCTGAAAGAGAATAAAATCGGTTACAACAAGATTGATAAATAAAAGAATAAAATCTAATTCTGGTGATAGATTTGTTTTGAAGCTTCAAAGATGTTTGACTATCATCTACTTATTTAATAAATGCTGAAGTAGATATAAGAGGGAAGAAGAGAATACTTATATAGAAGAAGCTGAAGCACAAGAAGACGAGCGTAGAGAATCGCCAAAGAGTTCTTGCTGCTGCAGGAGAAACTTTCCAGGGAGTAGAGTGTTTGAATTCATTTTCTACAGATCTGGTTTCTAGATCTGGTTATATTGATGTACCGTGTCATTGCCCGTTGAATAATAGAAGTCGATCGATTCCAGCCGTGGATGTAGGATAGTTGTCTGCAACTATCTGAACCACGTTAATCCACCGTCCAAATTTCTTTTCTTATTATCTGCATAAAAGACAATGCAATCACAACAATGGTCGACCGAGGGAAGAAATTTTTTTGCCACAAAACGCAATTCTTTGCCACGAAAAGCATAATAAATTAACATAACGAATTTGCAGCCAAGAACATCAAATACAAAGAGTGTAGCCGATCAACGATAGCCAGTGACTCAGAATTTAGAGAAGTCAAGCAAGGAACCTCAAAGCAGCAATAACAAGGATGATGAATTGAGGTAGGCCAACCAACAACAAGAGTTGAGCTTGGAGTAGGAAGACGATGATGCGAACATCATGCAAGATTTGGAAGAGAAGACAAAGGAAAGCGGAGCTTTGACGGTGCCAATGACTCGAACTCGAACAATAAATTCAAAGAACAAATAAATTTATACACTAAGGAATTTTTTTAGCCGTACCCTACAAATGATCCACTCATCATTAGGATGGAGTTTGCCACATTTATTAAAGTGCAGAAGCAATTAACTTGTACTAATATTTACATGTAAATATGTGAATTATACTACATGTTTTACTAGTAAAAGCAGTAGGAATTGAAGTTGTAAACTTGTACACTTCACTCATATCTGGTAGGTAGGATAAGTGAGAAACTTGTATACATCACCTTTTTTTGGCAGGTAGAGTAAGAGCTAATGACTTGAGCACCTCACCCTTTTGGTAAGTGGGTAGTAGTATCAAAGGAGGTGCACTTGTACATTGGTGGCAACTTGAATTGAATTGAAATATTATCTTTTGTGAGAGAACTTTTTTCACTTAACATTATTGTTTGGTCTTTCATCTTCTGACTTATCAAATAGAATCCCTCTGTTTGTGACATCTTCTCCAACCAAAGTTCTTCTTCCCGTCGTTGTTTTGAGTCTCTAGCTTTTCTAAGTTGAGGTTCAAACACTCGTCGGCTCTGATTCAAAGTTTTGTACTTATTCTTTTTATATTCCTATTCAATATCTGATCACTGATCAATCCTATTTCGAGAAGGATCATATCAGAAGACGATGGTCGAGAGCGACTACGCATGTGCTAGTTCGAGTTCTCAAATGTGATTGCATGCACGAGTTGACGAGTACAATTACTACCTTCTATCGTTATCTTCCATGATGCAACCGAGGACTTCAGCGGTATTTTGTTCATACTTTGTGTCTTAAGTTCACTCTTCATACATTCATTTCTAGAAAAAAACTGAAAACCGAATTGAAAATTGATCAAACCTTGAAGACGCGACCTAGAGACTTGATTTTTCATATAATATCTTTACCAAGCTTAATCATAATGCCTCAATTTGATTTGGGAGTCCCTTATTTGTTTGGATTGCACTCTCCTAAATCTCAATTAAAAATTTACTGATAGAGCAAATTTTTAACATGTAATGAATGAACGTGAGAGACTACACGACCACCAAAATTGCATATTAGAAGAGAAGAAGAAGCAGCGTGTAAAAGGGGAGCCCTCCACAAGGAGACACCACATCACCGGCGATAATAATTTAATAGGGTGGATGACCAATAAAAACAAAAGATCAATAATCTGTCATCAAATGTTTGCTGCGCAAGTGGTGAATCACGCCAACAACTCGAGAAATGAACGACCATGAAGCATCCAACGTCTGGATGGTGATGAAAATACACGTGCATTGACGATGAAGCAGTACAATGAAATTGTTTTAAATTTTTTTTAATTTAATGATTCAAACAAATAGGAGTCGTCATTTTTTAAGCTAGATTAGTCATTTTTTAAGCTAGATTATTGAAGGTCCTTTTCTGACCATTTCCTGATAAGAAAGAGGTAGCCCATATGAGTAAAAGTGGCAAACAAGCCGAGTCGGCCGGGCCGAGCCGAGCCTGAAAAAGTTTAGCTCGTCGAGCCTGCCGAGCCTAACGAGCCTAACAAGCCTTAACGAGCCGAGCCTAACGAGCCAAATATACATAAATAATTTTATCTTATATAAATAATTATAATTTATTTATTGTAACGCCCCGTTTTATTTTAATTAATTTTTTTTTAAACTTAAAACTGAAAGATATAAAATGATCATAAGTTTACTTTTATCGTTCATTTCGTGCTTTACGTACTTAGACGTTACTTATAAGATACAAACGAAATTCAATGTCACACAACATCAATCAATCTCATCTTATTGGGTCGGTGCAGGGTGTGATGCACCCCAAATAGGTTTACACCAATCAAACCCTCAACAGAGGGCCGGTGCACGGTGTGATGCACCCCAAAACAGTAATTATACGTATACATTCACATTATCTTATTAATCATACTTACTATGACTAAACTAGGCATACAATTCCTAACACACCATTTGTGATGTAAGCCCCAAAGGGCAAAACGCAAGCAATGAGTTCTTACATCGTTTCCAAGCTGAATTCCTACTCACTTTTTTTTTTATTTCCTTGACTTTTCTTCAAGAACACCTTAAAAATCACAATTAACTAAAATAAGTACTCAATATTTTATTTCTGTTTTTCATCTAACTTTCAGGGCTCATAACTCTTTCTATACTTATCCAAATTCCATATAATTGATATCAATCTCTTACTTATTTTGTATACTACATTTCATATGAAGAAGTCATGGCCGAATTCGTAGCCGACAACCCACTAAAATATATGTTTTTCGAAATCAGTCAGTTTCATATCAAGGAGCGGTAGACACATTTAAACAATGTGTCGACCAGTTCTACACGAGATTTCAACCTACCACTGTTCTACACGAGGTACAAGGTGTCGACTGCCAATTAAAACTTTCATAACTTTTGTTCTATAAATTACATTTCTATAGTTAAAACTTCATTTTTTTCCTTATTGAGTCTAGTTTAACTTTTTAGAAGACATAAACTTCAAATTAAGAGCGTAAAAGTATCAAATATACGAAATATCAAATGACGCTCAAAAGTTTGTATTTCTTTAGTCTAGTTTTCATTTGTCAACTTCTAACGTGCATAACTTTCGCACCACAACTCCAATAGAGTTGTTCAACCTATAAATCTCCTCCTTTAGATGTCTTCTATAATTTCTTAGAAAATTTCTTTGTCACGTAAGCTCATCTGTAGCATGATAAAACAGGAAAACCAAAACTACCAAGTTATCGATTTTCAACCCGGTGGTTGTTACCAACTGTAACTTTCCAAAATTCATAACTTTCTCTACAAACCTCCAAATTGAGTAATTTTTGTTGCTATAGTTCCATCAACTAATTCAATTAATTTCATTAGAAGGACTTAAACTCGTTTAAAGAATTTATCTCTTCGAAAATCAACTAATCTTAACGGTCAACATAAGTTTACTTCGTAGCTGGGCGGGCCTGGCTCGTTAGGTTCGCGAGCCGGGCTCGCGGGCCCTCTCATTGAGCCCAGGCTCGGCGGGCTCGTGAGCCTAAAAAAATGACCTCGGCTCAGCCCGCCTTTCATGAGTGGGCTGAGCCCGCTCAACTACAGTAACGGTCCGAGCTCGGCCCATTTGCCACTTCTAAGTAAAAGTCCTTTCGACACAGAATACGTGTAACCAATGTTTGTTTTTCCATCCTCATCTCAGATCTTCAAGTTTATGACAATATTTTAACTCCTTCTTGTAAAACTAACGTTGGCTAGTTGCATCCCATCTTTATTTGTTGGTTGATTTGGTCATCCGAACCTCTTATTTGACGTAGTATAATTTATAAATAATATGGCGCTTTTTTTCGTCATAATTGAAGAAACCATAATTTTAGCAAGTTAAATTTTTAGAATGAATAAAGAAAAAAAATAGAAGAGTTAACAAAATTGTAGACTTTTTTTTTATCATTTTATTTCATCTAGTTATTGTATATAATAAAAAGTGACAAAAATAATATTAAAAATAAAATTCAAACAAATAGTATTTCTTATATTCTTTATTTCTAACTCCAATAATAATTTCTAACATTTCTTTATTAAAACGGCCATATCTTTTTGGACAGTCCTTTGAATGATCTGAAACTTAAATCATTAGAAACTAGACATCTAGAGCATAAAAATTTATATATCATACGTTAAATTTGATGGTTGTTTGCTCTTCTAAAATTTAGTCAAAATCTTCTAAAAAAATTCACGAGTTTTTATTATCATTTATTTTATGAGTTTAATGCTCAAGAAATTTCACCCATAAACTCAAAACTTTTCTTATCGATCATTCTGATCATCTTCTTCAAATTTTTAACAAACCGTTTGTAGAGGTTTTGTAAAAATATCTGTTATTTGATCTTGACTCGCGACGTGAATTATTTTTACTTCTCAACTCTCTGATAAAATGAAAAAGAACGTCAATATGTTTACTACTCTCATGATGAACATGATTCTTTACCATTTCAATAACTGATTTGTTATCAACTCGTATTTCGGTTGTCGTATGCTGTTGTAGATTTAAATCTTATAGTAAATTTCTTACCCATATTATGTGACACATACACCAAGATATTGTCACATATTCTGCCTCACATTTTGACAACGTTACAATTGAATATTCATAGATACTCATGTAAATGTAGTATTCCCCATGCATAATACGTATCTCGCTGTACTTTTTCGATCATTTATTTATTATGTACCAATCACCATCAGAGTATTCTATCATCTTCAATTTATCTTTCTTTGAGTAGAGTAGTCCGAGTGATTCAGTTCCTCAAATATATCGAAGAATTCTTTTAATAGCTTTGAGGTGCAAGTGTGTTGGATCCTCCATGTATCAACTCACTATACCAACACTATAGGCAATGTCAGGTCCTGTGCATGTGAGATATCATAGACTCCCTACTAAATTACGGTATTCACGTACATCTACCCAATCTCCTCCCTCAAATCTAGAGAGTTTTGTATCAGACATCATTGACGTTGTTACTAGCTTGGATTCTTTCATTTTGCTTCTTCAAAATATCCCTTGCATATGTTTCTTGTGATTCGAATATTCCAAAATTTCCTTGTTCGATCTCAAGACCAAAAAACATTTAATCAATCCTAAGTTTGTCATTTCAAACTCCCGCGTCATAGCATCTCTGAAATCTTTAATCATCTTCGCATCGCTTTCCATGAAAACAAAGTCATCAACATAAAGAACAATAGTAATAAATTACCTTGTATCTTTCTTGCATCTAGAGCGAAAACTTCATCATAACTGATTCCTTCCTTTTGCCTATAACTTTTTGCAACTTGGTGCACCTTGTACCTTTTGATCGCGCCTTGAGCATTTACCTTCTTTTTGTACACTCGTTTTACACCTATGAGTTTATGTCCTATTGGCAACTCCACCAAATTCCATGATTAATTTCTCTCGATTGATTGTATCTCTTAATCCATTGTGACTTTTTACTTCTTATATGTCATGGTTTCTTCAAAATCACCATTCTCTGAGTCTGCTATAAGTACACTAAGTGTATTTCATCGGTTGATTCATATAGAACTTGTAGGCTTCGCATCCTAGGTTGTCTTGACTCTTTTTCTTCATCATCTTCTTGAGAAGTTATTTGAGTGATAATTTGTGCAACACTAATTGACCCTTCTTGTGTTGCCTTTTTTTATTCTTCCAATACCACGTGTTTTCTTTATTCACCTTTTCGTCTCGGCTCACAAATCACTTTTTTTGTCAATTGGACCAAACAATTTGAAAAGTTTTGTGTTCTCGGTATAACCAATGAACACATATTTTTTACTCTTATCATCGAGCTTGGTTCTTCTTTAGTCTGGTACATGCGCATAGGCCACACGACCAAACACTTTAAAGTGTGACACAATTGGTTTATGACCGCTTCAAACTTCTTGTGGTGTTTAATTTATCAATTTTGCATGTGGGCATCAGTTTTGAACATATACAATGCATTGCACCGCCTCGGCTCAAAATTTCTTTGGCATGTTTTTACACTTCAACATTGATTGGACCATATCAAGGATTGCTTGATTTTTTTCTTTCGGCAATACCATTTTGTTGAGGTGAATATGATGCTATAAAAAATCTTTTAATACCTTGTTCCTCACAATATTTTATGAAACTGATGAACATGTACTCTCCACCTCTATCTCATTGTAAAGTTCTGATGTAAAGATTGGTTATCTTCTCCACCATTGACTTAAATTTTTTTAACACCTCAAATGCTTTAGGTTTTCCTTCAAAAATAAACTCTTGTTTTTCTTGTATAGTCGTCAATCAAAGTGATAACATACCTCTTCTCACTGAAGATTTCATGTCAGTATATACCAACTTGAGAGGTCTCATTGCATGATATTCAACTTTCTTTTGAAAATATGTCATTGCTTGCTTGTCAAGTACACAACCTTTACAAAACTTCTTAGTAAAATCAATGAATGACAGCCTATGAACAATTTTCGATGCTAACTCTTTAGTCCATCGTAATGTAAATGTTTATACCGTAAACCAATAACCTTGGTTTGTCCTCCATGGTGACTTGCAAATACTCTCTTTTATATTCTTCAAGTTGAGTTTGAACATCTGATTTTTCACTATCTTTACATGTGCGAATAACTGACCATTTATATCCTTTAAGTGGAATATTTGATCTTTTATGAAAACCAAGCATCTTTCTCCAACAACTGTCTCACAATAAGAATATTACTTTTCGAGTCCCGTACATAATAGACATCATTCATAGTACCTTCTTTTATATTTTTTTAAGAAAAATATATTTTTTCTCGGCCTTCGACTTGAACCTTCAATGCATCTCTCAAAGACACATATCATTCTTCTATCTCTTGCATATCAATAAAAAAAATATTTGTACATACACATATAATTGCTAACACCGGTGTTGATGTACTACATCATGTCGCTATTTGGATTGCAGGTTCACGATTTCTTTAAGCATTTTTTGGAGCGTTTCTTGCAGGCATATCTATTATATGAAAAGGAATTTAAGTTATATTTGAATTTACTCCTAAAAAAAGTAATCAAGTTAGCAAATGGTATGAAAAAATTTATAGTTACGCCCCAAAGGGGAACCCGCGACAAAATAGGCAACAACCAGACCCAAAATTTAATAAATCGCCATACTCTATTAACTTAGATCCAATTAAATAGCAATAGATAACAACATAAGACTCAAATATAAAACTTATTGTAACAACAAACTTTTTTTGACGTAAAATAACATTCTATGAATATAATGTTTTATGGTTAGAATGTGAATTATGCCAAGAAAAGATGAAAATAAGAATCCGTCTCTGGAAAATTTTAGGTCGACACAAGTTATATACGTGGGTCGACACAATGTCTTTTGGGTCGACACAAGTTATATACGTGGGTCGACACAATATGACCTTTCGGTCGACCCCAGGATTTAGAAAGGGTCGACACAATTAAATACTTTAGGTCGACCCCAGGATTTAAGAGGGGTCTCCACAAGTCACTCTCGGGAACACTTTCGGTCGACCCCAGCACCGAGCGGTCGACACAAATGACTCTCGGGAATAGATTGGGTCGACACCATGGACGAGCGGTCGACACCTTCACCGATAGAAGTCGAAATGTCAGCCGAAATTCGGTTGAATCTGATCCATGGACGTAAAGGAAATACTAATTTTGTTTAGTTAAGAGATAAGAAGGCATGGTCTGCCATTTCCATCCCATCACAATTTCTTTTCCCTGTCTTCTCTGAAGTTCTCACGTTGATCAAGAGAAGAGTGAGGTTGAGAAAGAAAGGAGTTATCGTGAGAGAAAAGAGTGAGAAAGTGAAGGGAAGTGGAAAACTCTAAAGCTCTCGTTGAAACTGAGGTTCAAGGTAATTATTCTATCCTCTGAGTTTCTTTTAGATTCAGTAAAGATAATATGATAGTATTGTTTGAATTAGTGGATAAAAACAAGTGATTTCATGCTAAGAGATAAGAAAAGAGTTAAGTATGAACAAAGTTAGAGTTTTAGAGATTCGGTCGATAAGTAGTAGGAATTAGAGTTTATGTCCTTCATAAGAGTTAAAGTAGACTTTTAGAGTGATCTATAGTTGTTTGAATCATTCAATTTTAAGCTATGTATCAAAAGTTATGGACGTCGCAAGTCAGTATACAGAAACTGGGGAGAGATGCGGTCGACCCCTTATAGTTTGGGTCGACCGATTCTCAAATTTAAAAATGCAAGATCTCTGTTTTGTCAACATGGGTCGACCCCTTATAGTTTGGGTCGACCGATTCTTAAATTTAAAAAGGCAAGCTCTCTGTTTTGTCGACATGGGTCGACCCCTTACAGGTTGGGTCGACCGAATTGGGGTTCAAACAGTGAATGCCCTATGTTTTGTCCACATAAGTCGACATGCTTTAGTTTTCTGAATTTGGTGTCTTGTAAGAAGTTATAGTAGACTCCTTAAAGAAAAATTTGACACCTTAATCATCAAGAATGGATCATTATCAAGGAAGTTATAGTGTTTCGAAGTTGGAATAGAAAGTTAAGACTTTATGCAATTTCTGATCGTTATATGATTTATATGTTTAGGTCATTTATTGGATTAAAAAGGGACTCAAGTAGATTGATTCAAGAAAGCAGCTAAGGTAAGTAATTATGCATGTGTTTGGCCCCTTTTGGGACTGCATCACAAAGAGTAGGATTAAGGTTGTATGCTTAGACGTTAATTAAATCAATTATGAAATGAACATATTACATTAAGTATGTATTGAATTCTGCTTGGGGTGTATCACACCGTGCACCAACCCAATAATATGGGCCTGATTGGTGTTTGTACGCCATTGGTTGTGATTGTATATTATGCTAAGTATCGACTAAGTATATAAAGCATGAAAATTATGTAAAGTACGTTTAGTAACAAAGATAGTATAGGTCTTAGAGATGTTTGTGCTATGTTGATTGCATGATGTTAAGTTATCAAGCTATGCAAGAATCATATTAAGTTATCAAGTATTGCATGAAATCATGTCCATGCATCATGTTTTATGAAAGATACAAAAATGTTTTCTCATGCATGTTTTTAAAATGTCACCCAACAGATGATGAAGGTGGAATGAGACACATTCATCATCCAATGCATAAATGTATATAAAGTCAATATCAAGTTATGGGAGAAGGTGGAATTGACTGCCTCATGGAGGCCATATAGTGCCTATTCATCTTCATACGATGTGACGCCCACACATGTCAAGTTAAGTCAAGATAACGATAAAGAACGAAATGAATGTGCATGTTTTTCAAGAAACGTCATGCTCATGATAGGCATATAGGCTCATTCGATTACTTACTGAGCTTTAGGCTCATAGGTTATGCTTTGTGATGTAGGCAATGAAGATGAAGGTGACGGACTTAGCTCTCTCTGTTTGATGTAACGATCATGTCATGGAGGAGACGAATCCGGTGCGAGAAGCTTGAATTGTTAAGTGCCAACCGGTGGGGATGTCAAGAGATGTTTTGATGTATTTTGGAGTGTTTAGTTTCAAACAATGTTTATAAACAAGTTTATTATGTATATTACACGTTTTGATTAAAATATATATTATATGAGCTTTGCGGTATTTTATTTGATGGATATTTTGATTAACGATATCTTATTTCAAGTAAATATCGGGTTTACTACGATTTCTAATTAAAATCTTCCGCTGTGTTTTCACAAAAAAGAATTCAAGAGGAAAATTTTTACAGACAGAAAAATTTTACCGCGATCATTTTAAATAAAGTTTTACGGGATGTTACACTTATCGAGCCTAATCGAAGCCAATAAATTCCAAATGTGTCACAAATAATCTCTAATATAAAACTTAAATTACTAATGTGTCACAGTTGACACCAATTGAAGTACCAATCTAGGAAAGCTCAAGAAAAATCTTCACAAGGAGCCTAGTCCACAAATTAACTAACTTGCTTGCTTGTTCTGTAGGTGAACTGTTGCTTGAAAATGTAATCGCTAAAACGCAAGTGCACGTGTCGCAACGTAGTAATAAAAATATCGATCCCACGAAGACAAGTCAAATCTCTAATTTAAAGAATAAATTGCAAAGTATCATCAAGAATAAAGAATAACATTAAAAGTTTGATTTTTATATCTATTTTCTACTTCTTAAACGGATAATTAAAGTATCTAACTAATAACCTAGATTAAGCAGAAAAGTAAAGTTGGTGGTCGAATTCGTAAGAATCTCGACTAGGTCTTTGCTTAAATTGATTTACTTAAACTGCCCTCTGTGGGTGCTGCAGCATTAGTCACAACATCAGTTTAGTTCCGGTCCGAACACTAATAAATCGGGGCTGGCGTTGCCTCTATGGTTGAGTTTAAGAACAAGTTCAATTTGACCGCACTAGGTTGGAATGAACATGATGAAAACACTCCTAGCTAAACCGTGTCACTCGATTTAACCACCTAATGGTTTTAATACACGTCTTAGCAATACACAAGGGTGTATTGTCGTGTTTCCCTAAATGATATCAATGCAAAGCAATAATTTTCAGGTTTAACACTTAGCAAACACGCAATGGCGTATTGTCGTGATTGCTCGAGAGATAATCACAGCAAAGCAAAGATATATAAATACTTATTAAAACGAGTTCTAAAAGATAGCATGCAATTTCATTAAGCAAACCAATGTATGAAAAATTCTAATTTTAACTCAAACAAAATAGTTCTACACCAACTATCAGTAGTTCATATAATTCACGGAAATTAAAACAAAAAGCAAAGGGAGAGAATTTTGGTCATCGTCGTCGAAAGTCGTTGGTCGCACAACCTCGTTCCCCCGCCGCCGTGAACCTCTTCTTCGAATTTACGCCCGAAGATTGATCGTGAATCACGTTCTCCAATTCTACACACCCAATCTGTGGTATTCACATTCCTTTATGTAGACTTCGTGCAGCTCGAACAAATTTGAGAGGCTGTTGCGATTTGGAGGAAAATCTAGATCGGTTTGGAAAGTATTTGAGATTAGGAAGAATTTTCAAATCTTCAAAGATATTCTTGTTTCCAAATTTGAATTTGAGTTGATTCTTCCTTCTTTGTCGTGATTCTTCCAGCCTTTATCTTCATTAATTTTCTGCAATTGCATGGAAATAAAATTCCCGTGATAATACAAAATATACGAAATATCGGGTAAAATCACGTAAAAACAGCGTTACTAATGTTGTGGCATCGCTGCAGCATTATCCCTACAAAAAATCTGATTATTTCAATTAAATTATTACAGATTCCTAACAATTTGACTACTAAAACCTCGTGAATATTAAGTCTTTTTGAGACTTAACATGAACACTTGGAGAATATCGAAGAACAAGAATACCATGGAGAACAAAGAATTATCATACCATTTGCTAACTTGACGACACGATATTCGGCCAAGCCAAATCGTTAGATCGTTTAGCACAATGGTGGCCGAACAAAATCGAACACTTGATGAACCACTCCTACATTTTTTTCTACTATTGTTGAAGACATAGCTAGTCAGCGAACTGCTTATAGAATCTATTTGGCCTCTTCTTCAACCCACCACATGGAAACTTTGTAAGGTCCCTTTTTTGTTCTCTTGTTTGTCCAACCCATTTTCATTTCATCTTTACAACCATCACATGATAAGATTTTAATTTATTATCACCCCAACATTCTCTACTCACATATAACCAAATTTCCTGCAATGACAGCATTCTTTTGCAGGGACTAAGTGATAAGTCTTCACCTTCAAGCCGCGGAATTTTCACTTAGCTGCTATTTTTGTTCTACTTAGCTTTGTTTAATCTATATTTAAGCTATTTAAGCCCTTCTCATCATTTTTGTAAAGGATTGTTGAACCAAGAATATCGAATGCCTTGTTGCTTTTTGTTTGTTGAGGAGTCCACCCAAGAATCTTTGCATATCTTGGTCAATAATATCCAAGTGATGCATAAGTTATCTACTTGTTGCTACTTTGAAGAAAAATGGTGACTTGTGCAATTTCCACTCACTTCGTGCAATAGAGATTAAAGAATAAGATTGTAGAGTTCGTTTCTCATTTCGTCATTTCACCAACGTTCTTTTTATGTCAACTGATATCATTGCACACTAATTACAAATGCCAAATGAAATACAAATATTTACAAATACTACGTAAAATCTTTCAAATTACACGTGATCTAGTAATTGAGAATCATCTTGAATATTTGCTAAAAAAATGTCGTCGTTTGGGAGAATCGACTACTTAGTCAGGTAATAATTTTAAGTCAACAAATTTAAAACAAAAGAAAAGTGAGCATATGAATGAATTAGATAATAATATAATAATAAAATTGAATGCATAAAATGCAATGCGACACTTAAGTGGTGTCAACTAAAATAATCTATATTCAATCGATAATAGCCCAAAATACACTTTGGTGGTGGCAACCATAAATAATCCACATTAAGATGGTAGTAACCCAAAATATCATAATGAGACTTAAAAATTAAAAACCCAAAAACATAGACTTCCACTATTACATTTTCCATTTTATGTATGATAAATGAATAAATAAATAAATTATAAGCTCAATTCAATAAAATTTCAACAAAATATTTATATAAAAAAATAGACTGCAAAAATACTAAAACCAACCGTAACTTATATACGAAATCCAAAATCGATCTCCAACAAGCTTCACTGAGGTTCCAAAGGATTTCTAAGCTATGAACAGATCACGATGAAGCTCTAATTTCTGGTTTCTTAAGGAATTCGATGGATTTCACTTGGTTCCTTGGAACGGTCGGTGTGAGCTTCCAAAGCAATTCATTCTAAGACTTACTTTTAAAGTTTTATATTCAAATCTTTAACAACTAGAGTAACTGAAAAGGTTGAGAAATTGTTCTTACCTGATGATTGTTTTTAGTAATAAAAAGTTAAAAATTATTATGAGAATTTTAGAAATAAGAATTTAAGAATTATTATTTTATTTTATTTAATTTTTAATGTTACTTATATTATTTTTATATAAAATAATAAAAAAAAATTCATAAATTATTCTTTTTTCCATATTTTGTTATTTCTTCTGTCTGGAAACTCAATTTTTTAAATTTGATTCTCTCTATTTATATATTTTGAAAATAATGTTTAGATAACTTGTGTATCATTGCAAAATGAACGTAAACTGTAATATCTTCGAAAAAATTATTATTACTTGAGAGGCAGGAAATCTTCCAAGGTCTTTACATGTTGGGTGTCAGGTGAAGGGATGTGGTGCTGCTCCCAGCGCGAGTCTGGGCGACATGCTGAGGGAGCCTGGAGGAGCTGATCGTGAGCCCGATACATCGATACGGAATGTGGTCCTGCTTTGCCTGTGCCTCTTTTTGGGTCGCGGTCCAGCCCCTTTTCGGCCGATAATGTGGACTTGTTTTGCCTAAATTGAGGGTTTATTGCCTAATTTGTTATAGATTCAAATTGGGGACCGTGAACCAAAATTTACGACTCGGACTCTCGGAATTTGGAATTGGTTAGCTAGAAGTTAGTGCATGGTAGACGCTTTTTATGGGAATTTTATTTTATATTCAATTTTTATTTAGTTGAAAATTTCTCAACTTTATTTTTGAAAAAAATGCCTAAATTCTCATAGAATTGATTATTTTAATCCATGTATTCTTTTATATATGTTTTCACATTTCTACACAAAAAATACTTTGTTCTACACGCTGAGTAGTCAAATATCTATTTATTCAAGTAAAAGACAGTTAACATTACTATACTAATTATTTATTGGTTTCTTACACAATAAACATTCGAATTTAACTTTCAAATAAGAATTTTGAACGTTTTAATAATCATGTAGTGCTATTAACACCTCTATATTGTATTAACCCTACATATTTTTAACTGCGTGAGTACTTGCGATGAAAGATGCAACTATCCATGTCCCATAAAAAGTGATGCAGAAGGCCACATGTGAGGCGTGGCTGAGCATGTCATCCATGTCGCCGAGCATAAATTGGATTGGTGTAACCGACCGCGCCATACATGCGGGCGCCCGTGCTTGTAATTAGTAACGTTCTTATATAAGACGTGGTCCACCACATTCGTTCATGCAGATGGTCAACTCGTGGTTGATTCGATTTGTTCAAAACATGTTTTTTATGCCACTATATACCATCTTACATGCCTTCAACATGAATCAATGTTATTTTATTTTTCTGACCAATACATTTTACAGTAACAAACTTTGTAATATGCTTATTCATTTTCATTCACCATGCAAACATATTTTTAATACGATACATTCTCAATTTTCATGGTTAATAATTTTTTTAAAGCTTCTGTTCTATAAAAGACAACAAAATATATTTACTTTCTATTCTATTCACTAGAAATGAGCAAAATTAGACCAGAACTGTAAATTGAATCGAAACTGACAATTTTAATCCAGTCTTTGTTTCAATTTTTAAAAAACTGTGATTAAATATGTAAATTAGTTATAAACTTGCTCACTTACTTAAAATTTGACTCGAATATAAATAATAATTGTTGTTATATTTTAATTTTTCTTTCAATATAAAATAAAATTGGGTTAAAATTAGAACGGAATCGAAACCATTGATTCTGATTCCAAAAATTTGAAACTATGAGTTTTGATTTAAATTTTATTTTAGGATAAAATCAGACTGGACCGACCCTTGCGTGTCCCTATTATTCATCGGATTTAGCTAGTAAGCTCATGCGTTATGGATTATAATAATGATTAAATATCTTAATATTTTATGGAGCACCGAAATAGGGAGCATGATTGTCCGCGCCACCGGCCTTCCCATTTCATTTTCTGTCTATCTTTGGGCAGTTACATGACGTTTTGCTTAAGTTTTTCGTCGAAAAAGAAGGTGGGCGTAATGTTAAGTTTATGAGTAGTTATTGAAAGATGGCTGCACATTACAACGGCCGGTACCGTCTACTCGTACGCCATGAATGCAAACTCGCGCAGTATGTAAAGTGACGCTGCATTATATGAATATATTGAATGACTGTCTCACAATAATTGGAAGATACACCCACTTTTTACGCAGCGAGAATAATTGGTAAATTGGCGACAAATTATGGGATTAGAATGGCTTCAGCTATGAGATAAGAATCCTATGCGGCAGTCTCTCTCCCCCCGCGAGATTGATAGCATAAATCTCGCTCTCTCGTAGCAGAATAGCGTGGAGGTTAGGCAGAGGCGTGGCAGCGAGAATGCAAAGGGAGAATAAAGAGCGCAAAACTTGCATCTTTTCCCAATCTATTCTTCGCTAAACAACAAAAGCAACGCCGGGGACCCACGTTCCTCCCCTTTCTGCTACGGTTGCGCTTCAGTTACACCCACATGTGACCTTACTGACACTCCCCCCCTTTCTCCGCCTCTCTCTGTCGGCGCCTCCCCGTGACTTCGCCGGCCACTCTCTCCTCTATAAATGGATCCTCTTTCCTAAACTCCGAACCCCAACTCTTGACAGGATGAGCCCCTCCGCCCATCTTCCTCGCCTCTGCGTTGCCCTTCTCTTTCTTCTCGGTCTCGCGGTGGCCTCTCATGACTACCATGACGCGCTGTCCAAGGCCATTCTCTTCTTCGAAGGCCAACGCTCCGGGGCTCTTCCTGCGGACCAGAGAATGGCTTGGCGGGCCAGTTCCGGCCTCGGCGATGGCAAGACTTGCGGCGCGGACTTGACCGGAGGGTACTACGACGCCGGCGATAATGTCAAGTTTGGATTTCCGATGGCGTTCACTACGACAATGCTGGCCTGGAGTGCGATTGAGTTCGGCGACTTGATGCCACCGAACGAGCTCAGGAATTCACTGGTGGCGATTCGTTGGGCGACCGACTATCTTCTCAAAACTGTGTCGCAGCCCAACCGGATTTTCGTTCAGGTAAACTTACGTCGCGGTATGGTTGTTCTGTTTCTGAAAGTATGGCGTCCATTTTGGTAGTTGGGTGCAGTTACCGACCCTCGTACCAAACGAAACTGGTCTTTGACTAGTTACGACTAATGTGGACGTACTTCGTCTGTTTGATTAAGATCGTTCGGCCCATACTAATGCATTTAATTTGGTCAGTTAATGCGTGGTCCATAAGAAATTTGACGCAATAGTTAATATCTTATTAAGAATTTAGCTGGAGGGTGTTAAGGATCTTCCGAATTTGTCAAGGCTTCTAAAAATATTGAATTAAGCAGGTGGGAGATCCAAATATGGACCATAGCTGCTGGGAGAGGCCGGAAGATATGGACACCCCGAGGACTGTCTACGCCGTCGATGCACCTAACACTGCTTCAGATGTCGCCGGCGAAACGGCCGCCGCTCTTGCCGCATCGTCGATTGCTTTCCGGTCGTCAGATCCAGGGTATTCTCAGACTTTGTTGCGGAACGCTGTGAGAGCATTCGAACTGGCAGACAACTACAGAGGAGCTTACAGTGATAATTCGAACATCAAAGACGACGTTTGCCCATTTTACTGCGATTTTGACGGATATCAGGATGAACTGCTGTGGGGCGCCGCATGGCTAAGGAGAGCGACCCAGGACGATGCTTATCTCGCGTACATTCAGAACAATGGCAAAACACTCGGCGCCGAGGAGAACATCAACGAGTTCGGGTGGGACAACAAGCATGCTGGCCTCAACGTTGTTGTCTCCAAGGTCTAGTTTGAAATTTCTTCCTCAGTTTCATAATCGGCTTACTTTTTCGGTCTTGATTCTGATAAATTGATGATTATAGGAAGCGTTAGAAGGCAACGTTATGTCTCTGGAGTCGTACAAAGCATCAGCAGACAGCTTCATATGCACGCTCATCCCTGGGTCGGGCTCGACCCACGTAGACTACACCCCCGGCGGCCTCATCTACAAGCCAGGAGGCAGCAATTTACAGCACGCCACCTCCTTCACGTTCCTCCTCCTAGCCTACGCAAACTACCTCGACCGAACCGCGCGGTCCGTCAATTGCGGCAGCGTCATGGTCAGCCCTGTCTC
The DNA here is from genome assembly GCA_003255005.1 of Begonia fuchsioides. Lineage (NCBI taxonomy): Eukaryota > Viridiplantae > Streptophyta > Magnoliopsida > Cucurbitales > Begoniaceae > Begonia > Begonia fuchsioides. Next base: position 156,990 of record QAOC01003219.1, read on the forward strand.
TCTCCGCCAACAGGCCAAAAAACAGGTGGATTACATCTTGGGCGACAACCCCATAGGCCTATCTTACATGGTCGGGTACAGCGATCGTTACCCACAGAGAATTCACCACAGGGGCTCGTCATTGCCGTCCATTAAAGACCACCCTGATCAAATCGCTTGCAAACAAGGCTCTATCTACTACAACTCATCCGATCCTAACCCCAACGCGCTGGTCGGGGCGATCGTCGGCGGCCCCGGAGAAGACGATGCTTATGGCGACGATCGAGCTGATTTTAGAAAGTCCGAGCCCACCACCTATATCAACGCACCATTCGTTGGCGCGCTTGCTTACTTTGCGGCAAATCCCAACCCCAACTAGGGGCTGCAAAATTTCTTCATTTCGCCATTTGAGGCTGGTCGTTGCTTTTATCTAGGTCAATTTCTCATTACATAGATTAGGATACATTGAGGTCTCTCGTCTTGAGAATGGCTTTAAAGCCCGAGAGGGAAGAGGCTCTGTCTTATTTACAGTGTGATTGCTCCTTTTTCGGTCGCAGCAGCTTGCTGTGGCCTACCCAAAGAACGATTCCAGTTTTTACTTTTTAATTAGAATTCAGCTTGCTTCATTTCTATGGTATTTTTAATTAGAAGAATTAGTAATATAATTCATTATAAAAAATAATAAAATTCATTGAACAATCTATAAGCCAAGAAAAAGATATTGTCATGCATAATTACATCAAATTAAAAGCAAAAGAGCTTATCTAATTCTACTCAAATCCTCTTCAAATTAAGATTCAACATATTTGACATTCGATCAATCAAATTATCCTGTTCCCATGATTTTTATAGTTATTTAGTTTAATTTTTGTATTTATATAATTATATTATATAGTTTTAGCATCTGTACCATGTGATGGCAAAGCACTCTTATACTATTAGTAGTCCCATAGATTATGAAAATTCATTCTAATATTGTCTTGCATAATTAAATCAAATCAAATTCAAAAGAGCTTATCTAACATATTCAACTCAAATAATCTCAAATTGAGTTTCGGTAGGTTTGACATTCGATCAATCAAGTTATCCTTATCCCATGATTTTTATAGTTATTTAGCTTTATTTTTGTATTTATATAATTATATAATTTAGTTTTAGCATCTATGCTATTGTTGCGCATAAATGTAATCGCGGATTAACGCAAATGCACGTGTTGTAACAATAGTACTAAATTAATGATTCCATGAGAACAATTCTATTTTTGATTATTTAAATAAATTACAAAGCATAAAAGAGGATAAAGGTTTGAGTTTTAGTTTTTCCTAAACTAAATAACAAAATAATAAAATTACACAAAAATAAAATGATGATCGAATGAGAACTTAACAACTTGAATAGATTTTCCCAAAATCGATTTATTGAAATTGCTTTTTACGATATTGTAGCAGTAGTCATTACTTTACTCAGATCTGATTAGAACGCTAATAAACTATAGCAGACATTGACTCTCGGTTAATTCTTTTACCCCTACAATTTATACTTATAAGAAGTAAAGTGTTTCTAGAGATTTGAGTTTTCAAACAAGTTTATTTTAATCACACTAGATTGGAATAAACATTAAGAAAATGTTCCTAATTAAATCGTATCACTCGACTTAATCACTTAATGAGTTTAACACATGTCCTAACAAACACTTAATGATATTTTACCATGATATCCAAATAAATATCCAAGCATGCACAAAGATATATGAAAGCTTATTAAATTGAATTCTGAGTGAAAATCTTAATTTTCCTAAGTAAAACAATCATACAAAAATTCATAAACTAGACTAGATTAAAATAGTTCTAAGACAGCTATCAAGATTTTATAAAATTCACAATAGTAAAAACAAAAGTTAGAAGAGTGAGAAATTTGGTCTTTATCGTCGGAATTTTGTTGTTTACACAGATCCATTCCTTCGCCGCCGTAGTCGTATTGATGCCTGTGATGGATCGTGAATCTTGTTCTCCAACTCTCACACATCCAATTCGTGGTGTTCTGGTTTCTTCTTGTAGATCTCTGAAGCTCCAGTTCACTTACCAATTTTCATGAGATTCGAAAGATTTTCACTTTCCAATTTAAGATATTTTTTATTTTCAAATTCAAGTTTAGATAACCGGTTGAAATCTTTACTCTTTATGTGATCTCCACGATTCTTTCTTGTATACCAATCTTCTAAAATTATTTGAATCTACATGAGAATGAAATACAGTAAAAATAAAATATATGAAATTTTAGCTAAAAATCACGTAAAATCTGCTATGCAGATGTTATATGTGAAGTTGCAACATTTACTCCAAAAACACAATTTTTAATAATAACATTAAATTATTTAAAGTATTTAATTAATATAAATTCATAAATATTAAGTTTTTACAAGAAGTAACAGTCATTTAATGGCAAAACGTTCTTATAATATTAACATTCACATGTATTACGCAAATTCATTCTAATATTGTGACACCCAACTTTTTTATGTAAATTAGATTTGTATAAATGTAGTGTGTTATGACTAGAGTATGAAATGTGTTAAGAAAAGATGAATATGATGATGAAATTACACGTTAGAAGTAGTGAATTGATGAATCAGAAACAATATTAGTAATTACCTAATTCCAAGGTTTTAGAGTCTTCATAAGAATTTGGTTTCTTTTAACGACATTTAATAGACTAGTAGATGAAACTATAGCAGCAAGAATTTCTTGAATTGAAAAGGTATAGAGAAATTTATAGATCTTAGAACCCAACGGTTGGTAACAAATGTCGGCTTAGAATTTGGTAACGGAGTAGTTTTTGTAGTTTCTGCGTTCTTCTATAAAGTTGTAGTCGACATCTAGTTAAGAAGATTAATAGGTAGATCGACTATATTGGAGTTCTGGAGAAAAAGTTATGCACGTTTGAAGTTGGATAAGGAAAACCAGACTATAGAATTATGGACTTGTGAGTGATGTTCGGTATTTCGTATAATTGAACATAATAGGCTCTGAATTTGAAGTTTAAGTCTTCTACAAAGTTAAACTAGACTCAATGAGAAAAAAAATGGGTTCTTGAATTAGAAAAATCCAAAGTTGTTGAGCAAAAGATATGAAAGGTTTAAATGACAGCTAACACCCTGAATAAAGGGGGGACACCTTGAACTCTCGGGTTTGATTAAAGGTTGACAATTTATTGCTGAAATGTTGACTTTTAATGAAATTTTAAGGAATTTAATTCATGATTAATTAAGAATGGGCCAATAGGGAAGTTCCATGTGGAAAAGATGGTGACACCTCATGCTTGAAGAGGTGGTGAGCTTGGATGGTGACACCTCATGCTTAAACAACATGACTCTTCACCTTTCAAAGGGATAAAATTTGTTAGAGTCTTCAGCTATTAGCCATCACGACCCTCAGATCTCTCTCTCAGCTCTCTCTCCTCTCTAAAATCTTCTCCAAATTCGTGTGAGAAAAGTAAGGTTTGTGACAAAAGTGTGAGGTTTAGTGTTTTGTGCAAGAAATTGTGGTGGTTCAGAGCTAGAAGTGCAAGAGAAGAAAAGCCTACGACTCAAGCCCTAAAGTACCAAGAAATACCTTTAAGATGTTCATTTTGGGGCTGTAATGACTTATAAGGGATGAAATTTACGTTACATAGTTAAGAATACATGAAATTGTGAAGATAGTTTATGGATATACACTTTATAAGTCATGTTACCCAGTTTTGGAAATGTAAATTTTACAAAGTCTTTGAGTTACAATTTAGCTATGATCTCTCGTAATGAAGTGTAGCCAACATTCTAAGGTTTATATTGGTACATTATGCATTCTAATCCGCTTAGTGTAGCGAAAGTTGTGTATATCGGAAGTTAAGGTAAAAAAAAATAGAGTATGGACTAATAAGGTCATGTTATACCCGATTTTAAGGATGTAGAATTTATAAGGCTTTTAAGTGAGAATCTAATTAGACATTCTGAAGAAATGTAGTAGACATCTTAAGCATGAAATTGGTACCTTAAGTGTTTTGATCAGAGTTCTGTAGCAAAATTTATGAAAGCCAAAAGTTTCTGGTAAAATAGGGTATTATAAGTTTTTCTTATATTATTTTATTTTATGATGTTAAGGTATATAAGCAAGCTCATTGGATTCCTAAGTACTCGGAATACTAAGTTTAAGCTAAGAAGATCAAGTAAGTAATCATTGCATGTGTTTGGCCCCTTGTGGGACAACATCACAAAAGATAAGACATAAGGATGATGTGTTTGATTACTTAGATATTCATTAAGTAAGAATGTCTTAGGAGTTGTTTGTTTTTATCATAATGTTATTAATGATATTATGTTAGGGTGTATCGCACCGTACATCGACCCAAGTACTCTGGATTTGATTGGTGCTTGATTGACATTATTTGATGTTTATGTATTATCATAAGTCAAGAGTTAAGTTAAGTCAAGTATACTATGAATGTTTATTACGGTTGACTTGGGCGATGTTTGATGCATTATATTACTTGTACTTAAATTAGGTCATCACATCATGCATATGTATGAGTCATGTCCATGCATCATGTTTTATGAAAGATACGAAAATATTTTTTCATGCATGTTTTTAAAATGTCACCCATGAAGGTGGTATATGACACATTCATCATCTAATGCATAAATGTATGTAAAATCAAGATCAAGTTATGGGAGAAGGTGGAATTTGATGCCTCATGGAGGCTATATGGTGCCTATTCACCTTCATACGATGTGACGCTCACACATGTCAAGTTAAGTCAAGACAACAATAAAGAACAAAATGAATGTGCATATTTTTTTTAGAAACGTTATGCTCATGTTAGGCATATATGCTCATTCGATTACTTACTGAGCTTTAAGCTTATAGGTTATGCTTTGTGATGTAGGTGATGAAGATGAAGGTAAGAGACTTAGCCCTCCCTGTTTGATGTAACAATCATGATGTGGAGGAGGCAGATCCGGTGTGGGAAGCTTGAATCGTTAAGTGCCGACCGGTGAAGATGTCAAGATGTACATTTAAAGTATTTTGGAGTGTTTATCTTTGAACAATGATGTGTTTCAAAAGCTTAGTTTTGTTAAATGATGCTTTGTAAAAATATTTATTATATATATTACATGTTTTGATTAAACTATATGTTCTATGAGCTTTGCGTTATTTTATTTGATGAATATTTTGATTAACAATGTCTTATTCCAAGTACATGTCATGTTTACTACGACTTATAATTAAAGTCTTCCGCTGTGTTTTCACGATAAAAAATTCAAGAAGAACATTTTTAAAGAAAGAAAAAATTTAACGCGATCATTTTTAAGTAAAGTTTTACGAGGTGTGACAAATATTGTCATGCACAATCAAATCAAATCAAATTCAAAAGAGCTTATCTAACATATTCAACTAAAATCCTCTCAAATTGAGTTTCGACATGTTTGACATTCGATCAATCAAATTACCCTTATTGTGAAGAAAGTCACTTAATCACTATTCTGATATTGGGCAACCTGTTGTTTGGTAACTTCGATTCTGTCAAATTTTTCTAGTCCTATATGTGTTCTTAAATAAAGAAAAGTATTCTTTTGAACTAATATTCCACTAATTACAAGGTCCCAAATTCTCTAGAATCCGAGATTATGATTAGAAGCAGAAATAACTGTGGAAAATGATCTCATTATATCAATATTAGTATTCTCATTTATTTCGTTAATTCATTCTAACAATTTCAAAATACATGTTCAAAACTTTATGAAATAAATAATAAACTATGTTTCATGATCATGGAATAGAACTCGCACAACTCTGAACCAGAAATTTAGAAATATCTTCTCCCAAGCTGGCATCTTCTGCATGGCAAAGATCGCGGTGTCCGCTAATGGCCGCATTATTGAAGCTCCTCGGCAAGCCGTGGCCATCTCTCCCTTGCAAACATACCGACAAAGAAGCGAGACTGTAGCCTCTACTTCACGCAAAGCTCCAACTGTTGACTCTTTTGTCTCACGAATTGTGGGCTGATTTTTCCCATTTCTTTATTAATAAAACTCGAGCCATGCACGACAAGCCATTTCAGCAATGTTATCATCCACGTGCCAAAGCCTATAGGCTGAAGAACAGAAGCCTCAGAGAGCTACAAAGTTATCATCCACGTGGCGAAATGGCATTGGTTGGAGCACAAGAGCCTCAAAACGGACATCTTTCATCGAGCGCTTTCCGATTTATAAATAGAGGGAGTAGGCTGCTGCATGTGTGGTGAAGAGGCGAGAGCTCTGGTTTGAGGAGATAAGATTTGAGCCTCTGTGATTTCTGTACCAACAATGGCGTCGGCCTCTCTCTTCAGTACTTCTCCTGTTCTCGACAAGTCTGAGTGGGTGAAGGGCCAGTCTCTTCGCTTCCCTTCCGTCTCCGTCCGATGCCACACTCCGGCTCCCTCAGCCCTCTCCATTCGAGCTGGTTCATATGCGGACGAGCTGGTCAAAACTGCGGTGAGTTTTTCTTCGCCTGGAATCCGTAGACGATACTTTAGGGTAATCAGTCGATAAGCCTGAGAGTTGGTCTAACAGAAAACAATGAATTTGTGGTGTAGAAAACGATTGCGTCGCCTGGGCGTGGGATTTTGGCGATGGACGAGTCGAACGCGACCTGTGGGAAGCGTTTGGCTTCGATTGGGTTAGAAAATACGGAGGCTAATCGCCAAGCTTACCGAACGCTTCTTGTCTCGGCCCCGGGTCTGGGCCAGTACGTCTCCGGCGCTATCCTTTTCGAGGAGACTCTTTACCAGTCCACCGTTGAAGGTAAAAAGATGGTCGACGTGCTTAATGAGCAAGGCATCGTTCCTGGTATCAAAGTTGACAAGGTAAATTATTTGCAGATGTAATTAGTTTTTTCTAAAATTACTCCATTTGAGTTAAGTTACTGCGGAAATTTGTTTTTCCTCGCTGATTTATGGTTGCATGGACAGGGTTTGGTTCCGCTTGCTGGCTCCAACGACGAGTCATGGTGCCAAGGTCTTGACGGGCTGGCTTCTCGCACAGCTGCTTACTACCAACAAGGAGCTCGCTTTGCCAAATGGTAAAACGCTAGTGTTTTCATATTTCAACGGAAGGTGAAAATCTGAGCCAAGATTATGTTATGATTGGTCAACTAGGCGCACGGTTGTGAGCATTCCCAATGGCCCTTCAGCCCTGGCGGTCAAAGAAGCAGCCTGGGGCCTCGCTCGATACGCTGGGATATGCCAAGTGAGTGGCCTATCATTTTAACTGAAAACAAAAGAGAGATTCTCTTGAAATTGACTTAAATGAGAGATTTCTGTGTGAAGGATAATGGGTTGGCCCCGATTGTGGAGCCAGAAATCTTGCTCGACGGTGAACACGGAATTGAAAGGACATTCGAAGTGGCCAAGAAGGTGTGGGCTGAGGTTTTCTTCTACCTCGCTGAAAACAATGTCTTGTTCGAAGGAATTCTTCTGAAGCCAAGCATGGTTACTCCTGGGGCTGAATGCAAAGAGAGAGCTACTCCTCAGCAAGTTGCAGAGTACACGCTCAAGCTCCTCCATCAGAGAATCCCTCCTGCTGTGCCTGGTATCATGGTAATTTCTAAAGCCTCCATTAATGTTCGAATTAGAGCTTGTTTAAGGAGTAAGTTTAGTGACGATCGTTTGATTCCGGTGAACAGTTTCTGTCCGGAGGGCAGTCGGAGGTTGAGGCAACTCTGAACTTGAATGCGATGAACCAATCTCCCAACCCGTGGCATGTGTCGTTCTCATACGCGAGAGCTCTGCAGAACACGTGCCTAAAGACGTGGGGAGGGCGGCCGGAGAATGTGAAGGCGGCGCAGGAGACTCTGCTAATCCGCGCCAAGGCCAACTCCCTTGCCCAGCTAGGAAAGTATACCGGCGAAGGTGAATCGGACGAGGCCAAGCAAGGCATGTTCGTCAAGGGTTACACATACTAAGCTAAGCTGAAGAAGAAGAAGAAGGGCTATGTTGTGCTGTGATGTTCTATAGCAATTGAACCTATTTTTGTTAAACTTTGAAAATCTACTTCCAAAAACTGTGCTAAGAATTCATTTGGGTGTCTCCTCCATGAAAATCTTATGTTATATGCTTGCATTTTAGCTTCAGTAGTTCGATTTGAGCACCAATTCCATTTCACCATCATTTGATTTCTAGCAATCAAAATGGATTCTATTCCCATTTTCAACCAAAATGAAGCATAGCAATTTGCGAATAACAAAATAATGTAAAACAGAAACCAAGCCTTCGCCCACCGTGGCAGTAGGTGGCCTGAGATCCGACAACCTCTTCCGATTCAATGTACGTATGTATGTTATCCTGTAATAGATTCTTCTTCTTCCCATTTCACCCCAAAAGAAGCTAGGTTCTTTAGATGTATTTTGTCAATATTGTAATCTAATTTTCAAGAATCACTAATAGAGTAATTATCTGTCAATAAAGACAATTATGGTCTGCTAGATCAATATATCCCCTAGCTCTCGTTCAAAAAATATACATCATCGCCAAAAAAACTAAGAGTTTGGAAGCGATCCTTTAATAGAAATCGTCAAAGTTTTATTGTCAATGCTTAGAAGTATTTATTATTTTTGCATTTTGATCGAAATTAGTTAGATCAATTAAAGCTTTAAAGTCTTAATGTTAGTAGAAGTGAGCATGAACTTTGTCATGAGTCTTCCTTAGACTAGTAGGGCAAAGGAATCAATCATGGTGGCTGTGAATCGTTTCTTGAAGATGACACACTTCATAGCGTGCTCCAAGACAGAAGAGGCTAGTCTTATAGCCGTGTTGTTCTTCAGGGAGGTGGTTCTCTTGTTTGGCATCTCCAGATCCATTATTTTGGATATGAATACAAAACTCTTGAGTTCTTTTTGGAAGATTTATGGAGAAAATTGAGAACTAAATTACACACTAGCACATCTTTTCATTCCCAAATCGACAGTGAAACTAAGGTGATGAATAGAACCTTGAGAGTTTTATTGAGGAGCAGTTAGTAAGAAGCTAACCGATTGGACATACAACTTCCCATGCATAGAATTTTCCTAAAATAGGAATGTGCTAGTGCCACTCAAATGATTCCTTTTGAGGTGAGTACAAAGTCAACTCCCTAACCCCTCTTGATTTAGTGTCATTACCTTCAAAGGATGTTCTCAATACTAATAGAGCAAGCAAGGCCGAGCAAGTGAAGAACATGCATGAAAGGGTGAGAAAGGATATCCAAAAGAAGAATGAGCCCTATGCTAAGTATACCAACCAAGAAAAGGGGTCAACTTCAAGGAAGAGGACTTGGTGTGGTTGCATTTGAGGAATGATAGGTTCTCTCAGCAAAGTTCAAACTTCTACCAAGGGCCGATGGACCCTTCAAAGTCTTGGAGAAGATTAATCCCAATGTTTATAAGCTTGAGCTACCTGGAGAGTAGGAATTTTTGACCACTTTCAATGTACAAGACCTTTCCTATATATTAAGGAAAATGAGAGTAAAGAGGATGTGGAAGTCCCTCTAGATTTAAGGACAAATCCTCAATCACTTGGGGAGGATGAAAATCCAAAGGAAGCCATGATGTGCAACCGGAGCACATCACAGACACCATCACGGCCACAGACGTGATCCCGACGAGCACGGGTGATTTTTCTAACGTAGTTGCTCATTTTGCAGGTATTTTAGACTCGGACATATCGACCGAGCATGATCGGGAACGGCCCAAACACTCCATTACTTGGTGCTCGGCCATTCCCGGCCCCGACGCGTACAACGGGCCGTGTCCTACCGTACCCGGAAACGGCACACCCAGCAGCCCGGCCCGCGACACAGCCGAGACGTGTGACGCACCCGGACACGGCGCACCCGACAGCCCGACCCACGACGCAAACGAGGCTTATGACCGAGACCCGCCCGGCGCCCCACGACCACGACCCGACGACCCCGATCGTCGGCCCCGCCAAAGTCCACTAGGGCTTCGGCCCAGCGGAGCACGTGCCGACATGGGTGAACGCACGGTCCAAACCCTTTGGATCGAGTGTTCAACCATGGGCCCTATTTTCGGTCACGCTTAGAAGATTTCCTTTCAGCAAGCATTTAGCCTTAGATGATGAAGGAAAGTCAGCCCAAGAGGAAGAGAACTCAACTCTCAAGCGAAAGCCCACGGAGGACCGGCATGGCCGATCCGTGACCGACCCACGGTCAAGCCTCGGCCCACCTACGGCCCATTCAAAGACTTAGCCAAATTCTATCGGCCAAACTTACTTAATCTTTAAGTATTTTGGTTATTTGGTTAAGGAAACGAGGAGGATTACATTGGCACGAGCATATCTTCATGATGACCGTAGATCACCCATCGGACGCACGAGCATGGCCGATCACCGAACCACCAACGAACCACAAGGGATTTTCATACACCAAATCCACGGAGCAACTGTTAAATCTTCAGAGGATCTCCAATCAACAGATATCCTCAACAAACGCGCGGATCCCTTGAAGCTCGCCCATACCCGACTGCCGGCTCGGTCCATCTAGACGTACCACGCACACGCTCGAGTCATCATCGGGCCATCAAAGAACCAGATCGTGCGCTATGTCAAGTTGACCACCGAGGAGACTTTAGAAGCCCCGGATCTAGATTGGCTCGAGCCAATCTCTCAGTCGTTCGGAGCTCCGCTCACCCGACGCACCTCTCGGTCAACCGCGCGCACCACCAGTCAAAGCGCTAACCTGACCATGCCAAATCCGTTGAACCAAGCCTAAAGTCAACCGAAGACTTCCAAAGCTAATCCTAGGCGTTCAAATCATCGAAGGGCTTAGCTTTACTTCTTAGTATATCTTTAGTAGATTTGTTATCTTTTACGTTTTTCCTTATTTAAGTGTAACACTTACACTTGAATCAATAGAGAAAATTTTAGTAAAAATTGTGCATTGCACCTTCTTCTCGAAAGGATCGAAGCTCCCTCCGATATTTCCCCTCCGGTGAGTCATATCCGGCCGAGTTATATCAACCCTCGAGTGTTCATCTGTGAGTCATATCCGAGAAGACATTCAAGGTCTACCGAGTTCAATACTTTGATCGCTCAAGTATTGAATTGCCTTCATCCATTACCTTCACAGTCTTCATCCCCGAGCCTTCAAACTCCTCCACAAACCGATCCCGGTCCATACATTCACCACCGAGTCATCTCCACATTCTATCGAACCATTCCATATTTTCCACCACCAAACACCCTCATTCCTACCACATTACGCTTCCGCAAACCCCATCCTAAATTGGCCCGAGCCAATTTCTCGATCGCCGTACACGCGACCTCTCCGGTTACGTGAAAAGCGACAAGTCCGATAAAGTGTGTACGATCCTGGTTCCCGCTGCACACCATCTTAGTATCAGAGCAAAGGTTCGATTTTTATACTCTCTATAAATTTTCCAGAACTTTGTCTCATGAATACTCGAAACGGGCATTCACAACGCCGCCCGTGACCAAGCCACGAGCGAGCAAACCATGTTCTCCGATCCCCGTGACCAACGGGCTCCCGAGAACAATAATCAGGAGCAATTTGAAGCTATGAATCGAAGAATGGACGCAATGCTCCAGCGGCTCGACGACTTGGCCGAGCGCGACCGAGCCCGCCCGGCACGGCCTAGGCCACCACATAGGCGAAGACCGGTACGCGGAGGGCAACCCCGAGCGCGTCCGCATGAATCCGACCGATCCGAGGAAGACTACGATTATGAGCCCGATAATTACTTGGATCACGATAAAGAATGGAAGCTCCCTAAGGTACACTTACCCTCTTTCAATGGAGCCTCCAATGGAGATAGATATTTGGATTGGATTGAAAAGGTCGATAAAATTTTTTACCTTTACAATTATTCGGAGAAGCTTAAAGTCCAATTCGCATCTTTGGAACTTACGGATTATGCCTCATTATGGTGGAATAGTCTTCGTACTCAACGAAGAAGAGACCACGAGGAGGAAATTAATTCGTGGAGATTAATGAAAGATTTGATGCGGAAACGGTTCGTACCGAGCCATTACCGTCAAGATCTATTTTTACAGCTCCAAGGCCTTCGCCAAGGAAATTCTAGCGTGGATGACTACCTCACGGACTTTGTGACATTGCAGATTCGGTGCGATTTAGCCAAACCCGTGGAGCAAGTAATGGCGCGGTTTATTCGAGGCCTTCGATATGAGATTGGCGACGTGGTTGAATTGCAGCCCGTAGAGTCGTTTGATGCTCTTATTCAAATGACACTAAGGGTCGAAAGACAACTCAAGAGGAAGGGCAAGGCGATCGCTCAACGCCCGGCCCCAAAACAGCCCACGCCATACCGGCCCGCGCCAAGACCCGAGGAACGTGGCCCAACACCTAAGCCATGGGCCCTTAAACTAGACACGGAGCCCAAGCCTCGAGACCCGATAGCAGAGCAGCCAAGGGCTCGAGAGATCCAATGTTTTAAGTGTCTCAGACGCGGACATGTAGCAGCCCAATGTCCAAATCGCCGTGTCATGACCATTCTCGAAGAGACCGAGGAGGTCGTGAGCGATGATGAGCCGGCCAAGGAGGCCGAGGATGAGCCGGCCCCGGCCGAGGATGACTTGTGTCAAGCGCAAGATGGACCGGTCATATTGATGATCCGGCGGGTTCTTTCAACTCAACCGCAACAAGACACATACCAACGGGAAACTCTATTCCATAGGCGATGCTTAATCAAGGGCAAGGTATGTTCACTTATTATTGATGGCGGTAGTTGCACTAATGTCGCGTCCCGCGACCTTGTCACGAAGTTAGCGCTATCCACGACCGAACACCCGACACCGTACAAGCTACGATGACTTACCGACCGAGAGGACATTTGAGTCACCAAACAAACCCGTATAGACTTTGTGATCGGTAACTACAAGGACGCGGTCCTATGTGACGTGGTGCCGATGAGCGCCACACACTTGTTGCTCGGCCGGCCGTGGCAATTTGACCGAGACGTGCTACACCACGGCCGATCCAACCAATACACATTCAAATGGAATGGGCGCAACATTATTTTGGCTCCTTTGACTCCGGCTCAAATTTCGAAGGATGAGGCCGATCGAAAGGAGGCATTGGCCAAAGCGACCCTTTTTATGGGCCGCAAGGAATTGAGACGCACGGTGAAGCAAGATGGTCCGATCATCATGCTCTTGTTAGCTTTAAAAGGTTTTAGAAGCAATCAATTATTTTTTATGATAACTATCTAAGATAAAATTTAAGTTTTAGCAAGTGCAGCTAGGTTCGTAGAAGAACATATGTCGACAGGTGAGCACGTATGTCGACCGCTCTAAGTCCAGAGAATGATCGTATGTCGACCGCTTAAGAACCAGAGAAGATACATATGTC
>QAOC01003241.1:0-23700 GCA_003255005.1 Begonia fuchsioides
AAACAATCAACATAGCACATTCGTCTCCAAAGGTAAGTCTATTGACTTCTATAGCTATTTTTTTATTCTTTACGTACTTAGGCGATACATAAATACATACGTCCACAATTCAATGGCAATCATACACCAATCAAACCCATATTATTGGGTCAGTACACGGTGTGATGCACCCCAAACAGAATCAATACATAATTTCCTACATTTTTATCTTACGTAACTCCTTACTATCTACCAAACAAACCCTAACACTCTCTTTGTGATGTAGTCCCACTTAAGGGCCAAACAAGAGTGAGATTCACTTACATGTCTTCCTTGCTTAAGTTTGTCGTGTCAAAGTCTTCAAAGCTCCAATGGGTAACTTTAATCACCTAAACATAACAAAGGTTGACGATCTTAGTCAAACTCGTAATGTTCTGCTTTTGACCTAAATGCCGACGTATATAACTTTTTCTGTATAAATCCAAATTGCATGATTAAGCTATCATTCTCATCCTTAAGATGTCTACTACAACTCATTAGAAGACATCAAGATGAAATTCGGACTTAAGAATCTCGTATCACTCACCTCTTTAAAATCGGGCAGAATGCACCGAAAATGTTTATGCATGAACTTGTCTTGACTAATTAATGCATTTAATCTATAAAACGTCCAATTCAACCTTCATAACTTATTTCAAACTAAATTTAATCATTAAAAGAGTGGTTTGAATGATTCTTACCTCAAAAGATCCGAATTGAAGAGAGGAACACTCTCCTCCAAAGGGTTGAGGGTTAAACCTTGTTCTAGATTGATCGGTTTTCACTTCTTTCTTAGAAACCCTAAGTTTACTCTGAAATTTGAGAGAAAACAGGAGAGGGAAGAGGTAAGTTTCGTGGCTGAATGAAGAACTTCGGAGCATTACAAGGCACTTAATCGGTTTTGTCTCATTGTGGAAGTTGAAAGGTTAGCATGAGGTGGCTTTCAAGCATGAGGTGTCAACCGCAAGTTAAAAGTTTCATAAAATTTTCTAAAAAACTCTGATTTTCATGATTCAAAAGTCATTCTATTCCTTATTGAGTCTTGTTGAACTTTGTATAAGAGATAAACTTCAAATTGTAAGTTTAAGATTATCAAATTTACGAAATACAAAACATCGTCCAAAAGTTCACATTTCCTTAGTTCAGTTTTCATTCATCAACTTCTAAAATGCATAACTTTTTCACCAAAACTCCTATTGAGTTGTTCAACCTATCAATATTCTCATTTTGAGGTCTTCAACAATTTATTAGAATACCACTTTGTCAATTAAGCTCATTGGTTGCATGATAAAATGGGAAAACCGAAACTATCTCATTATCGATCTTTAACCCGGTTGTTGTTACCAATCTGTAAGTTTCCGAAACTCATAACTTTCTCTACGAACCTCCAAATCAAGAAATTCTTGTTGCTATAGTTTCATCAACGAATCTACTTAATTTCATTAGAAGGACTTAAACTCATTTAAAGAACTTATCTCCTTTAAAATCAGATAACTTTGTTCATCATTCAACATTGATAGAACTTACAGTACTTGGAAAAGTCGGGTGTTACATTCCACCCTCCTTAATTAAAATTTTGTCCTCAAAATTTACATGGCAAATAGTTCAGGATACTTCTCTTCTATATCTTTCCTACGTTCCCAAGTAGCTTCTTCGTTTGTGTGATTCTTCCATTGAACCTTAACCAAAGGAATACTCTTATTCCGTAGCTCTTTAACCCTTGAGTCAAGTATCATTATAGGCGTCTCTTCATAAGTCAAGGTTGGCTTGATTTCAATGCTACTTGGCTCAACTCTATCTTCAACGTTCCTCAAAAATTTTCTTAACATTGATACATGGAATACATTATGGATCCCATGCATGGTTGTTGGCAAGTCAAGTTCGTAAGCCATTCTTCCAATCCTCCTTAATATGGTGTAAGGTCCAACATACCTTGGAGCAAGTTTCCCTTTTTTACCAAATCTCTTGATGCCTTTGAACGGTGAGACTTTGAGGAAAACTTCATCTCCTTCTTCGAATTCCAACTCCCTTCTTCTTGTATCAGCATAGCTCTACTGTCGGCTCTGAGCTATTTTGATCCTTTCTCGGATTACTTCTACTTGATCCTCGGTTTGTTGTAAAATCTCGGGGCCGTAGAACTGAGTTTCTCCAACTTCATCCCAATACAAAGGAGATCTGCATTTCCGGCCATATAATGCTTCGTAAGGCGCCATCCCAATTGTGGACTGAAAGCTATTATTGTATGTAAACTCGATCAAAGGTAATAATTTATTCCACGTCACTTGAAACTCCATAACGCATGCCCTTAACATATCTTCGAGAATCTGAATAGTCCTTTCCGTCTGGCCATCGGTTTGGGGATGAAATGCTGTGCTCAACTTCAATTTAGTTCCCATAGCTTTTTGCAAGCTCTTCCAAAATTTAGAGGTAAATTTTGGATCTCTATCCGATACAATAGATATAGGAACTCCATGTAATCTCACAACTTCTTTAATGTAAAGTTCGGCATACTTGTCCATTGTCGAACTTAGCTTGATTGGCAAAAAGTGTGCTGACTTCGTAAGCCTATCTACGACAGCCCAAATGGTGTCATGTCCTTTAGTCGTTGTAGGTAGTCCAATTACAAAATCCATAGCAATATGCTCCCACTTCCATTCCGGAATCGGTAAATTATGTAACGTACCAGCTGGCTTTTGGTGTTCAGCCTTCACTTGTTGACACACAATACATAGTTGAACGTGATTGATTACATCTCCTTTCATGCCAGGCCACCAATAGTACCTCCAATCTAAGGAATTGAACACCACATTGACCTTCAACCGGGAGCTATCCTTCCAAATCGTCCCTCTTATCGATTTTATCCCGAGGAGGCCAAGGAGTTACAAAAAAAAGTCCAAGAGCTTCTTGAAAAGGGGCATATCCGTGAGTCAATGAGTCCTTGTTCGGTGCCAACATTTTTAGTACCAAAGAAGGATGGAAGTTTCCGAATATGTATAGATAGCCGAGCCATCAACCAAATTACCATCAAGTACCGGTTTCCTATTGCTCGGTTAGAAGACCTTTTGGATGAGCTAAGTGGGGCCTCTTGTTTTTGGAAGGTGGACTTAAAGAGTGGTTACCATCAAATCCGAATGAAAGAAGGAGATGAGTGGAAGACGGCCTTCAAAACCAAGTATGGACTCTATGAGAGGATGGTCATGCCATTCGGACTCTTTAATGCACCAAGCACCTTCATGACGCTCATGCATTTTTTACTCAAAGACTTCCTTGGAGCATTTGTGGTGGTGTACTTTGACGATATTTTGGTGTATAGCCAAAATCTTTCCCATCACCGAGAACATTTAAGGTTGTTATTTGACTAGCTCCGAGAGTTCAAGCTTTATGGCCACTTGAAGAAATGTTCATTTGCGCAAGGGAAGGTGCAATTTTTGGGGTTCATCATATCTAGTCAAGGCATGGAAGTAGATGGAGCCAAGGTAGAAGCAATTCGGGAATGGCCAATACCCAAAAACATCACAGAAGTTAGAAGTTTCCATGGACTTGCATCTTTCTACCGTAGATTCATTAAAGGGTTTAGCTCCATCGTAGCCCCCTTGACCGATTGCACCAAGAAAGGGAAAGAGTTTGATTGGACTAAAGGTTGTCAAGAGAGTTTTGAGCTGGTCAAGCAAAAAATTTGTAATGCCCCGGTACTTAGCCTCCCGGACTTTAACAAGGTATTCGAGATAGAATGATGCATCCGGAGTGGGAATTGGAGCCGTCCTCATGCAAGAAGGGAAGCCCCTAGCCTTTTTTAGTGAGAAGTTAAAAGGAGCTCTTCTTAACTATTCTACTTACGACAAGGAATTTTACGCAGTCATAAGGGCACTCGAGGTATGGCAACATTACCTTCTTTCTAAGGAGTTCATCATTCACTCGGATCACCAAGCATTAAGACATATCAAGAGCCAAGGAAAGCTGAACCGGAGACATGTCAAATGGGTAGAGTTCCTTGAAAGGTTTCCCTACATCATCAAGTATAAAAAGGGAGAAACAAAAATGGCAGCCGATGCCTTATCAAGTAGGTTTTATTTAACTATCTGAACTATCTTTTTTTAGGGTTTGAATGGGTGAAGGAAGCCTACAAAGGAGATCTAGACTTCGGGAAATGGTTTGACCTAGCTCAAAAAAAGGTGGATTGCGGGTATTATATCATGGAAGGCTTCTTGTTCAAAGGAGGAAAATTATGCATACCTAAGGGAAGCATTCAGGAATCACTTGTTAAGGAAGCACATAGTGGTGGTTTGGCTAGCCATTTTGGAGAAAAGAAGACTTTGGAGGTTCTAAAGGAACATTTTTTTTGGCCACACTTATTCCGGGATGTGCACAACGAGTTGGAAAAGTGCATTACTTGCAAGAAATCCAAAAGCCGATTACTTCCCCATGGATTATACGTGCTGTTACCCGTACCTAATCACCATTGGACGGACGTTAGCATGGACTTCGTACTCGGCCTTCCTCGAACATCAAGATTGAAGGATTCGATAATGGTGGTAGTGGATTGGTTTTCTAAGATGGTACATTTCATAGCTTGTGCCAACACTAATGACGCATCCCATATAGCCGAGCTATACTTCAAGGAAGTGGTAAGATTGCATGGAGTTCCAAAAACCATCGTCTCGGATCGAGATACGAAATTTTTAAGTGCTTTTTGGAAGACTTTATGGTGAAGGGTCGGAACAAAACTACTTTTTAGTACCGTCTTCCATCCTCAAACCGATGGGCAAACAGAAGTGGTTAATCGTACTTTGGGTGGACTACTAAGAAGCATTGTAAGTAAGAAGCTAACCGATTGGGATCTACAACTACCGTACGTGGAATTCGCTTACAACCAAAGCATACATAGCGCGACTAAATTCAGCCCCTTTGAGGTAGTGTATGGATTCAACCCTCTCACCCCACTCGATCTTTTACCGATTCCTTCCTCTAAAATCGTCAATCCCAACGGGGCAAAGAAGGCAAAGTTAGTAAAGTGAATCCATGAACAGGTAACCGAATCCATTAAAAGGGCTAATGAAACTTATGGAAAGTATGCAAACAGTGGGCGAAAAGAGGTGCACTTTAAGGTCGGAGACTTGGTGTGGCTACATTTAAGGAAGGAAAGATTCCCAAATCAACGGGGCTCCAATTTAGCCCCTAGAGCCGATGGACCGTTTAAAATTCTAGAGAAAGTTAACCCCAACGCATACAAACTCGAACTTCCCGGAGAGTATGGAGTTTCGGCCACGCTCAATGATCAAGAATTAACTCCGTACATCCAAGATGACCGAGATGAAGACGAGCCACCACTGGATTTGAGGTCAAATCCTAAAGTACCCCGGAGGATGACATGCCACGGGATGACACTATCTGATCCATCCCTCAAGGAGCTATCACCCGAGCTCGTGCTCGGGAATTTTCTAACAAATTTCTTCTTTTTGCAGGAGAAGAATTATCTAACTTCAAGATACCACCGCCTTTGGAACACGACATACAAAAAGCATTTCATTCAATTACTTGGAAGGACGATAATGACGGTTCGGGAAACCTCACCAACTCACATCAAAACCATGATGGAACCCAAGGAACCTCATCCAAGAGATTAATACTACAAGGATCAATGAATAAAGGAGAAGCAACGTGGAATTGCTTTCGTTTCATTGGTTTTTAATTTTCAGTTTTGGACTACTACAATCTCACATGGAATTGCATGGCATGCATGAGGAGTTAATCACTCTCAATCACCGATTTTGGGAGGGCATGGTCACAATTTTGAAACCATAATCAGCTATGGAGGAGCTTGGACGTGGAGGCTTTTGATTGGTCCATTTCATATAAACTTGGATCACCATCTTGGCAACCCTAGGCCACCTGATTCCATTGTGTTTATTCGATTCAATTTTGTGTTTGTTCGTATTTTCTTTATTTAATCTCTCGTACAAGCCATGTAATTTTTCAGATTTTATTTGAATAAGAGATTAATTTCTTTTTCAATTGGAGTTTCTTCCTTTGGTGTTTTCGAACATCCAAAGATTTGGTCTCTGATTCACCTTGAATCGGCCCCCGAAAGACAATCCGGAGTTGATCAAATTTCCGAGCTAATTTGATTAATCCTTGCCTCAATTTTCCAGCCTTCTTCAAGGATTTCAAGAGAAGTTGAGGCAGCTCATCATCCATCCCTTGTTAATTTTACAATCAAATATCCATCAAAACCCCAATCCGTTCCCTAACCAAGTCACCTCCCTATCCGAATTCATACCTTCCAATCCCTCCATCCAATTCCTCTCAATTTTGGAAGAATTATCCCACATTCATCCCCAAAGAATCCTTCAAAAATCCAGATCAAAACTCACTCTCAATCACGAGATTTGATCCGGTTTCAGCCACCAATCAGCATCCCGAAAATCCCAGAGTCACCTACCTTACCAATTCCATAACTCCCGATTCCACAGTCCATTACCTCTAAATTTGGGAGGAGGTCATGCTCATTTGTTCCCAAAGACCTCATCAAAATTTCAGATCGAAACTCGCTCTCAAACGAGAGATCTTATTTCTAACATTCTCATATCAATTTTTCCAAAAATTCTGGGATTCTCTCAGATTTTCACCTCTCTCGGCTTGGCCCATCTTCACACCTAACCTAAAGCGTGTCAATATAACCCTAGAACCCTCGAACACTGAACCCCAAACACTACTCGTTGAACCCTTAACCCTGGAACACTTGAACCCTTGAACCTTAAATCCTAAATATTGGAACCATTGAACCCTTAAAACCCTAGAACCTGAAAATCATGAAATGTGAACTATAAACTCTCAATCCTAGAACCCTGAATTTGTAACTCTGAACCTTGGAACCCTAGAACCTTGGAACTCTAGAATCCAAAACCTAGAACCCTTATACCCAAAATCTTGGACCATGAAACTCAAGAACTATTAGACCCTAGAACCCTAGAATCCCGAACCGTTGAACCATTAACTGTGAACCCTAGAACCCTAAACCCTTAATTCTAAACCCTAAACCTTAAAACTTAAAACTTGAACATTAGAAACCTTGAACCATATAAACTTTGTCCCGGGAACTCTGAACCTTAAAACCCTTAATCTTGATTCTTGGAACCCTAATCCCTTGAACCCTGATCCCCTTGACTTTAAATCTTTAATCTCTAAACTCTAAACCCTGAACATTGAACCATAACCCTAGTGCCATTAACCTTCAAGCACTAATTCGTGAACCTGGGACCCTAAACCTTAGAACACTAAACCCTGAAAGTAGATTATCGAACCATAGATCCCTTAACCACAGACCATAGAAACCTAGAACCCTTAATTCCTGAGCCTTGAATCCTTAACTATAAACCCTAAACTTTGAACCCTAGAACCCCTTGAACCCTGAACCTTAAACTTTAAACCTTAAATCCCTTTTGCCCTAAAACCCTAAACTATGGACCTTAAACCCTTAAACCTTGAACCCTAGAACCTAGAACCCTTAACGTTGGACCCTAGAATGCTAAACCTTGGAATCGTAAAACCCAAAACCTTGCACCTCGGAATCCTGAACACTTGAACCCTGAACTCTGAATCCTGAACAATGAAACCCTAGTACTCTTCAATCCATAACCCTAAACATTGAACGTGAACTTTGAACCACAAAATCCTTGAACCCCTGACTCTTTAACCTTGGTACCCTAAACTCTAAACCTTGGAAATCTAAACCTCGAACCCTTACCATTAAGATCATGAACCCTAGAATCTCAAATCATAAAATCTTGAATATTAAACCATGGAACCCTAGAACCCTAGAACTAGAACCCTAAACCTTCAACCATGGAAACCTTAAACCCTAGAACCCTAAACCACAAACTCTGGACCTCAAACCTTTGAACTCTGAACCTCAAACCCTTAAACCTTGCACCCTAAATATCTGAAACAAGACCCCAGAACTCAGAACTTTTGAACTCTAAACCTTGGAACCCTGATCCCTGAACCCTAAACACTAGAGACATGGAACACTAAGTTCAAAACATCAGAACGCTGAACCCTAAACTTTAAATCATGTAACGTTGGAACCTTAAACTCTGAAACATAAACCCTTAATAAAGGAACCGTAAAACTTGAAACCTTAAACCTTGGAATCATGAACCATGAGCCCTTGACCTTTAAGCCTCAAAACTTGGAACATTGGAACTATGAACCATGTAACCCTAAACCCTAAACCCAGAAACCAAGGAGCCTTCGACCTTAAACTTAAAACTCTTAATCTAGAACCTTGAACCCCAAAACTCTAAAACCTTAAAACATTAAACCTTAAACCCAAGAACCTTGAAGCCCTAATAGTATAACCCTAAATGTTAGAACCCTCAACCCTGAACTCTGAACTCTAAACCTTAGAACCCTAGAACCCAGAACCATGGAATCGTGGACCTTGAATCTTGGTCCCTTAAACCCTCGAAGTTTTAATTCTCGAATACTCAACACTTGAACCCTGAACCTTAAACCCTTGAATAATGAACCTTAAACTTTGAACCCTAGAACCCCTTAAACCCTAAACCGTGAACTTTGAACATTGAAACCCTAGAAACCTACAACCCAAAACCATAAACTCTGGAACCCTATAACCTTGGAACCATGAACCATGGAATCTTAAACCCTAAACTTTGAACCTTGGATCCATGTACCCTGAACCTTGGAATCATAAACTCTACAACCTTGGAACACTAAAAAACCCAAGGATAGTAAAGCTTAAACAATGAATCTTGAATCTAGAAAATTGAACTAGAAACCTAAACCTTGGAACCCTAAACGCTAAATCCTGTAACCCTAGAACAATAAAACCACCAACTCTTAACTATGGAACCCTAAACCCTCAACTATGGAACCGTAGAACCCTGAACTATGGAACCCTGAACTTTGGAACCATGAACTTTCAACCCTAAACCTTGGAACACTAAACCCTAAACCCTGAACCCTTGACCCTTTAACCGTGGAACTCTTGATTCTTGAACTTTGAACCATGGACATTGAACCATGAACCATGGAACCCTTACCAATGGAACCGTGACCAAGGAACCCTGAACCCTGAACAATTGAACTGTGACCCAGGAACCCTGAACCCTTAACCCTTGAACAATGGAACCCTTGATTCTTGAACACTGAACCCTAAACCTTGGAACAATGAAACCTCAAAACCTAAACCCTCAATGCTGGATCACTTAATGCTAAACCCTAGAACCCTAGAACCCTTAACCTTGGACCCTGGAACCCTTAACCTTGGACCCTTGAACCCTAAACCTTGTACCTTAAAAAACTAGAAACCCAAAAAATAGAATCATAGAAATCTGAACCCTGAACGCTAGAAACCTAAACCCTATTGCACATAACTATGAACAATCAAACTCTAAACCTTGGAACCCTTGGACCCTTGATCTTGAACCCTAAACAAAAATACAAGACATTAGAACATAAACCCGAAAACCCTGAACCCTGAACCTTGGAATCTTGGAACCTTGTAGACTTCGAACCCTGCACAATAGAACCTTAAACACTGCACCCAGAACCTTGGAACCCTAAAATTTGAAACCCTAAACCTGTTTTTAACCAAAAACCCTAAACCTTGAAACCTAAAACCTGAATCTTGTAGCCCTTGAACCCTAGAACCCCTAACCCTGAACCCTTAAACCCTGAACCTTTGAACCTTGAGCCCTGAAATCCTAGAACCTTAAACTCCAAACTTAAGAAACCTAAACCATGAATCTTAAAATCCTGAACCTTAAACCTCGATCCCTGAACCTTAATTCTAGAAACCTTGAATCATGGAATCCTGAATCTTGAGCCTTTAAACATGAACCTTTAAACACTAGAGCTCTAAAAACTTGAACTTTTAACCTTGGAAAATTGGAAAATTGGAACCCTATACCCTGCAACCTTGGAACTTTAAACCTTATAATTCTAAACCTTAAACGTTAAACCTTGGATACTTAAGTCATAGAACCTTGAACCTTGGAACCATGGAACCTTTAATCTGGAACACTGAACCCTAAAACTCTGAAACTCAAAACCCTAGAGCCCTGAACCTTGAACCTTGGTAACAAAAACCTTGAAACCTTGAAGCCTAAGCCCCAGTGAACCTTGGAACTCCAAAACCTTGGAACTTTGAACCCTAGAATCATGAACCCTAAAACCCTGAACCTTGGAACTCCAAAACCTTGGAACTTTGAACCCTCGAATCGTGAACCCTAAACCATAGACCTTGAACCTTGAAACCTTTAATCCAGAACCCTGAACCCTGACACTCTAGGACCTTGAACAATGAACAATATTCCCTAAACCCTCAAACTTGAAACACAGAACCCAAATTCCTTAACCACGAACCCTAGACCATAGAAAACAGGTACATTGAACCACAGAACCATGAACCTAGGTAAACCTAAACCTTGAAACCCTGAACCCTAAACCATAGAACTGTGAAACCCTTGATCCATAGATCTTTGAACCCAAAATCTTTAAAGTCTGAATCTTGGAACCTTGGACCTTGGAATCCTAAAACTCTTAAATCATAGAATCTTGAACAATAAACCCTAAACCCTAGATCCATGAACTTTGATACCCTAAACAATGAAACCCTAAACCATGGAACCATGAACTTTAAACCCTGAACCTTGAACCACTGAAGCCTGATACCTTGCAACCTTGAACCCTGGAATCCTTAACCCTTAACCTTAAACCCTAAACCCTGGAACCTTGAAAGTTAGAACCATTAAAATTCAAACAAATATTTATGGAACCCTAAACTCTAAACCCTAGAACCCTGAACAAGTAATCTTGAACCCTAGATCCCTGAACCTTGGAACTCTTGACTCAAAACCCTAGAAACCCAAAACTCCACAACTCTGTAACCTTTATATCTTAAACGTTGAACCCTATGACCCTTGAACCCTAGAACACTTGAATTCTGAACTTTGGATCCCTAAACCTTGAAACCTTGAAACATGACCCCAAAAGTTCTAGTGTAACATCTCCTTCTTTAAAAACCCTTTTGAAAACAACGGTAATTTTTTTTTTAAATAAACTTGAAATACTTGACTTGAAAACTTAGCGGAAGCGTAAAACATTAAAAGTGTTAAAAATGTGATCCCATAATAGTTATAAAACACGTTATAGAAATATATATCAAAATATCATTACGTTCATTACATGCCATAGATAGGCAATAACACAAAACATTCGAGCATTGCCCATCGAATTACTTAACATGATAATTCAAAACGTGTCAATTCATTCAAACAAGTTTTCATAAAACTTAATAAAATATTTAAAACTTCTTTCTTCTTTCACCCACGGGTCGTCACTTGGTTTCGTAAATAGCCCGCTCCAAAACAGCTTCATCTACATGTCATGGCACGTGATGAGGACTAAATTCCTCATCCCGAGTTTTGTCACCTACATAACAAAGCTTAACTAGTGAGCTTAAGGCTCAGTAAGAAATTATAATGTCCTACATGACTAGCATGCTCATGTATGCTTAAAACATGTTCTTTTTGTAAAACGTGTTTTTTTCAAATCATTTTGGGGTGAGGATCCGTTTCCCATACCACGATCATCCTCAAAACATCATTTCATTTTTAGAGTGAAATGATCATCCTCAAAAATTAACTTGATACATGCTGCCATTACATCGCATAAAGGGGAAATGCATCATTCCCATACTTGATAATTGTAACTTGATAGAGAGTTAGAACCTACGGGGTTCTCTCATAATATAATAACTTGATTGAGAGTTAGCACCTACGGGGTCCTCTCATAACTTGATATTTGATAACTTGGTATTTGATAACTTGATACTTGATAACTTGATCTTCATGCGATGAATGGTGACATGTGAATGCATGCTTGATAAACATTTTTCTTGAAATATGATGCATGAATGAGATGACATGTAAAACTTGAAAACTTGACTTAATTCATGCATTCTTGATAACTTAAGAAATCATTCTTTGCTTAACAACTTAACATAAATCACACATAAACACATACGTCTCCCAAATGCATTTAAACTTTATTTTCTTAACATACTTTTCATGCTTTAGGTATTTAGGCGTTACGTATAGTATACACATCACAATTCAATGTCACAAAAACACCAATCAAGCCCATATTATTGGGTTGTGCATGGTGTGATACACCCCAAGCAGAATTCAATACATACTTAATGTAACATGTTTATTTCATACTTGATTTAATTAACATCTAAGCATATAACCTTAATCCTACTTTTTGTGATGCAGTCCCAAAAGGGGCCAAACACATGCATAATTACTTACTTGATCTCCTTAGCTTAGGCTTAGTATTTTGAGTCCTTAAGGATCCAATGAGCTTGCTTCTATACCTTAACATCATAACATAAAATAATATAAGCAAAACTCAGAATACCCTACTTTACCAAAAACTTTCGGCTTTGATAACTTTTTCTACAAAATTTTTTTTAAAACACTTGAGGTATTAAATTCATACTTAAGATATCTACTACATTTCTTTAGAAGACGTTGTGATGAGATTCGCACTTACAAGTGTCATAAATTCTACATCTTTATAATCGGGTATAACATGACCATATTAGTTCATACCCTGTTTTTACCTCAACTTCCGATATATAAAACTTTTGCTAAACTAACCGGATCAGAACGCATAAGGTACCAATATAAACCTTAGAATGTTGGGTACAGTTTATTAGAAGAGATGATGACCAAATTGTAAGTCTAAGACTTAGTAAAGTTCACATTCCAAAAACTGGTTAACATGACTTATAAAGTGTATACCCATAAACTAACTTTACAATTTCATTCCTTTTTAACCTTATAACGCCATTTCCATCTCATATAATCTAACCTAGAATAAAATTAGATGTTGCTGAATAATAAAATTCATACCTTAAGCTTAATTTTTTGGTTTCCCCTTCTCCTTGCATTTCTAACCCTTAAACACCACAATTTCTTGCACAAAACACTAGAATCTCACACGAATTTGGAGAGGATTTAGAGAGGAGAGAGATCTGCAAAAGAGAGCAGAGAGAACTTTGGAAAAGGAAGAGCTGATTCGTGGATAAGGTTACAAGTTGAAAACTCTTACTCCCTTATTAAATGGATTAACATGGAAGGTGAAAGGTCATGGTGATGTGGAGCTTCAAGCATGAGGTGTCACCATCCAAGCTAAACTGTCACCATTCAAGCATGAGGTGTCACCACGTGGCACTTTCCTATTGGTCCATCCTTAATTAATCATAGATTAACTTCCTTAGAAATTCAATTGAAAATTCATTATTTCAGTAATAAAATGTCAACCTCTCATTCAAGGTGCAGCCCGAGAGTTCAAGGTGTTGACCTTTTATCGTTTCATAACTTTTGCTCCACAACTCTAATTTTCATAATTCAAAAACCCATAGTTGCCTCATTGAGTTGACTAACTTTGTAGAATACGTACACTCCAAAATAATAGTTTAACATAATCAAATATACCAAAGACCGAGCATCGCTAAAAAGCCCATAACTCTATAGTCCAGATTTCTTTTACCAACTTCAAATGAGCATAACTTCCTTGATAATGATCCATTTCTAATAATTAAGTTGTCAAATTGTTGCTTAAAAATTTAACTATAACTTCTTAGAAGACACCAAATTCAGAAAACTAACGTGTGTCAACCTATGTTGACAAAACAGAGAGTATGAGTTGCTTGAAATCCAGAACCGGTCGACCGCTCGTCCATGGTGTCGACCCAAAGTGTTCCCGAGAGTGACTTGTGTCGACCGCTCGTCTATTGTGTCGACCGAAAGAAGTTCCCGAGAGTGACTTGTGTCGACCGCTCGTCTATTGTGTCGACCGAAAGAAGTTGTCGAGAGTTACTTGTGTCGACCCTCCTAAATCCAGGGGTCGACCGAAGTCTTCAATTGTGTCGAGCCCTTCTCAATCCTGGGGTCGACCGAAAGTGTTCCAAAACACTTAGAAGATTTTTTTAACTTTTCTGAATAACATCATTACTTATACCCCTTAAACTTTATTTTCTTCATCACCTTCAACATACTAAATTGCTCACATCCACAATACTTAAATTCATCAATAATTACCCAACATTCATGAAATAACTCTTAAACATTTAAATCCTAAAGTCACAAAATTATAAAATAAAAAATGAGGGTTGTTACATCTAGAACCTTGGAACCCTAGAACATTAAACCCTAGAACTCACAACCCTGAAACCCTGAACAGTAATACCTAGAACCTTGGAACTCTTGAACCTTAAACCTTGAAACATTGAACCCCTCATTCTAAACACTAAGCCCTAAACCTTGGAACATTGTCCCCTTAAACCATGAACCCTATCACTAGAACCTTGAACCCTAAACCAACCTTTGATTCTTGAACCCTGCACCGTAAACCCAAGAACCCAGGAAGCCCAAACACTATAATCTTAAACGATAAACCTAAACCTTGGACCCTGAATCCTAAACTCTAAACCCTAAACATTGGACACTTGAACCTCATAAACTTGAACCCTATACTTTGAAACTTCTGAACCCTAGAACTCTAAACCCTAAACCCTAAAATGTTAAACCCTAAACCTAAAAACCCATAACCCTGAACCCTGAACCCTTAACCCGGGACCAATAACCCTTGAACTATGAACCCTAGAACTTAAAACTGTGGAATCCTGAATCCAGGACCCTGAGTAATGTCTTTCCTAGCTTGAAATATATTCAATTTTTACTTGAAATGTAAACATTTATCGTAAATTTTTTTTAAGGCAAACATGAAAACTAGATTTATTTAAAACATATTACAACATTTTAGGTTTATTATTTAAACCCAGGTCTAGAACTTAAAAATGTGGAATCTTGAACCCAGGACCCTTAGTAATGTCCTTCCTAGCTTGAAATATATTAAGTTTTTACTTGAAATGTAAACATTTATCGTAAATTTTTTTTAAGCAAAACATGAAAACTAGATTTATTTAAAACATATTAAAACATGATATATATATACAAAGTTGAACACTTCTTTTGCAAACTATTATTTAAAATTCTTTAAAACCATTGCCCAAAGGTCAAAATCCACTCAAATAGTATCAACGACCACCTTGGAAAAAGAAATCCATCTCGTACACTTCTTAGTGTACGTCTTTCTGACATACATCATAAAACTCATCTATGAGCATAAGTCTCAGTAAGTAATATAAGATTTGCATAAATATGTACACGATATGCATAAGTAAAAAATTTGTTTTTCTTTTTATTTTTGGTCTTTCTTTCTTTTAATTTCTATACTTTTTCATTATTGGGGCTTCCTTGCAAGGAACAAGAGACCACAACTTAAGTCCACTTAAGGGGACAGCAAACTCAATTCCAAGGGTTAAAATATGACAAACTTAAGTCCACCTAGCGAGACACCCAACTCAAACCCCTTTCCAATGATATTTAGGTAACTTACTCTTTCTTTCTTTTATATTTATCTTTCATTGGTTATCTTAGCTCAACTCGAAATAACCATTTTTATATCATGTTTCATATGAAATCTCATGCATGTAAATAGTTTGTAACTTGCAAGAAGACATGATGCATGAGATGCTCATGAACATGCTAGGTCTGAATGTATCAAGTAGTCAAATAATGTTCATCACACTAAAATAACTATTTATCAGATCATAAACTCCTAAACACTAGAACCCTGTAACCTTAAAGCACTTAATATGCACACTGGTATTACACCTTAATATGCACACGGGTATTACACCTTAGATCATGGATCCTTGTAATCTTTGAACTCTTAGCCTTTAACCCTAGAACCCTGAACTCTATAACCCGCAACCCTGGAACCCCTAACCTTGAAAGCCTAAACCGTAAACCATGGAACCAAACCGTGAACCATGTAACCCTAAAAACCTAAAACCAATAACATTGGAACCTTGGAATCTTAAATCCTAAACCCTAAAACCCTCCAACCCTAGAGCCTTGAATCCTTAAACCTTGAACCTATAGCCCTTGAATCTTGAAATTTAGAACGATTAACCATGAATCCTAAACACTAGAGCAATCAAATTCCTTAACCCTAGAACCCTTAACCCCAAAACCCTGAACCATAAAACCATGGAACCATGATCTTGAAACTTGGAACCCTAAATCCTAAACCCTCAACCCTAAAACCCTAAATCCTTATTTGTGAACCTTGGAACCCTAAATTATGGACAGCTTAACCGTAAACCTTAAACCTGGAACTCTCAAAACATGGTACCCTAAAAATTTAATGCTGAACCATGGAACCCTTGAACCTTATACCTAGAACCTTGGAACCTTAACTTTTGACCCTAGAACCTTGAATCTTGAACCCTCAACCGTTGAACACTAAACCCTTGAACATAGACCCCTCAAACCGTGAAACCCAAACTCTCGACCTTAGAACCCCAAGAACCCTGAACCCTAAGTTTAGAACCATGAAACCCCTAAACACTAGAACCCAAAACCTTGCACCATAAAGCCTTGAACTTCAGAACCTTGAAAGTTGAACCCTATACTTTTGAACCCTAAAACCATGAACCTAGCCTATAAACTTGGAACCTTGAACCTTTACACCATGAACCATCAACCCTAAAACTTTAAACCCCAAATCTTACCACAAACTTTGGAACCCTAGAACCCTCAAACCCTTAAAACATAAACCTTAAACTATAAATCCTCAACAGTGAAACTTAAAACCCTGAACTATAGAACCTTGAAACATAACCCTAAACCCTTGAATTTCAAAACACCAAACCCATAACCTTGGAACCCTTAATTCTAGGACCCTTAAACTCTTGAACTGTGGAACCCTAGAACCCTTGAACCATAGAATCCCTAAAATCCTTGAACCCTGAACCCTGAACATTGGAACCCTAAACTCTAGAACCCAAAAACCTTTGAACCTAAGAACCCAAAATCCCTTGAGCCCTGGAACCTTAAACCTTGAAAGCATAAACGCAGAACTCTTAAACCATGAACTTTAGAATCCTACAACAATTGAACTCTGAACCATGAACCCTTTAACCTCAACCTTTAACCTTGAAAACCTACACCTTGAAATATTGAACACTGAACCCCTGTAATACAGGAACGTTAAACTTGAACCCTAAAACCCTAAACCTTGGAACCCTAGAACAATGACCCTTAACTTTAAACACTTTAATTGTGCACCCTGAAAAACTAGAAGCCTTGAACCCTAAACCCCAAACCCTGAACCCTCTACCCCTTAAACTTAAAACCCTGAACCCTAAACCTGTAAACCCTTAACTCTAAATCATGGAACCCTAAACCCTAAACTTTTAAACCCTTAACTCTAAATCATGAAACCCTAAACCCTAGAGCTAAAGAACCTTGTAACCTTTGAACCTTGAACCCAAGAACCATGAATCATGAACCCTAAACCTTGAAACCATAAACCCTTAACCATGGAACCTTGAACCTTGGAACCATTAACCTTTAACCTTAGAACCATGAACCTCAGAACCATAAACCTTGGAACTCTGGAACCATGGAACCCTTGAACCCTGAACTCTGAATAATGAACCTTTAAAGCCTAGAATCCTTAACCCTGGAAACCTAGACTATGGAACCCTAGAACCCTCAATCACTAAATCTCAAACACTACACGTTGAACCTTGAACCCTATAACCCTGGAACCTTAAACTTTAATCCCATAACCTTGAACCTTGGATCCCTGAAACCCTAACTCGGAAATCTTGAACCCTGAAACTTAGACATGAGAAACTTGAAAATTGAGAACCCTGAAATCCCAAACCCTTAGGCCATTAACCTTGATCTTTTGACCCTAGAAGCCTTTAAATCATGAATATTGAACCCGTGGAACTCTGTACCCTAGAATCTTAAAACCCAAAAACCTAAACCCAAGAACACTATACCCTATATCTTGGAATCTTGGAACCATAAACCCTAAACCCTGAAAACTAAACCTTGAATACTTAACCCTTGAACCTTTAAAACGTAAAAACCTTGAAACCCTTGAGCATCAAACCCTTAACCCTAGAACCCTAAACATTGAACCCAAGAACATAGAAACCCTCAACCTTTAACTTTGGACCCAGAATCGTTAAACCTTGTACCCTTAACCTAGAAATTTTAACCCCGAAACCCTTTAACCCAAGAAACCTTAACCCTGAACTTTGGAACTCCTAACCTTAAAACCTTGAATCGTGGGATGCCAAACCCTGAATCCTAGAACCCAGAACTCTAGACCTCGTAGCCTTGGATTCCTTAATCCAAAACCATTAACTTTTAAATACGAACCCTATAATCCTAAAACTCAAAATCACTAAACTCTGAACACTAGAACCATGGAACTCTGAACCTTGAACCCTGTAGTGTAATTCCTAAACCTTGGAACCCTAACCTTTGAATACTGAACCCTGAACCATAAACTTTGGAAACCTAGAACATTGAAACCCTCTTTTGGACCATGGAAACAAAAAACTTGGAACCCCGAAACCTCGTAATCTTGGAACTTTGAACCTTGGAACCCTGAACCCTAAGCCCTATACCTTGGAACTCAAAGAGCTAAAGTCATAAACCTTCAACTTTGGAACTCTAGAAACCAGGAACCCTGGACCTTTAACCCTGAAACAGTTAACCCTAGATTCTTTGAGCCATAAACACTAAAATCTTGAACCTTAGACCCTAGAACCCTTGAATCTTGAACCCTAGAAACCTGAACCTTGATCTTTGGACCCTATAATCACTAGAACCTGTAATACAAAACTTTAAACCTTAGAACCCCGAACCCTAAACACTAAACCCTAAAACCTTAAAACCTTGAACCCTAGAATCCTCAACCTTGAACACTCGAACCCTGAACTCTTGATCTTTGGAACCCTTAAACCTTTGAACCATGAACTGTGAACATAGAACCCTAAAACCCTTGACCCTAGCACCCTTAACCCAGAACCCTATAACCCTTGAACCATGGAACTTTAAAGTTAGAACCATAAACCCTTGTACCCAAAATACTAGAGGCAACAACCCTGGTACTCTAATACACTAAAACCCTTGTAACGTTGAACCCTGAATCCTTGAAATATAAACCCTGGAATTGTTAACCTTGAACTTTTGACACTAGAACCCCAAACTCTAGACTCACTAACCCAAGAACCCTAAAACCCTAGAACCATGGGACCCTTAACCTTTAACCATGAATCCTAGAATCCTAAACCACGGACCATGGAATTCTCGAATATATAACCAAGAACCCATTAACCCTGAACCCTTAAACATTGGACTCTAAACCCCTTGAATCTTGAACCTAGATATTTGAACCCTGAAATCCTTGAATACAATAAACCTGAACACTAAACCCTGGAATTCTAAACATTGGAACCTTGAACCTTGAAACCCAGCAACCATTGAACACTAGAACCTAAACCCGGAACATTTGAACTCTGGAACCCTAAACCCTGGACCCTAAAACCCTGGAACTCTGGAACTCTGATTCTTGGAACTCTAGAACATTGAACCATGAACCATTAAAACCTGAATCTTGGAAGCCTAAAACCCTTGAACCCTAGAACCCTCAAACATGAACCATGGAACCCTAAAACACCTAAACCTTGAACCGTGAACTCCAAAAACTTGAACTCTTTACCTTTAATTTTTAACCTTGCAACTATAAACCCTGAAATCCTAAAATTATGACCGTTGAACCTTGGCACCATGAACCTTAACCATGAAACCGAGAAATGTAGAACCTTTAACCCTAAACCAATTAAACCCTAAATTGTTACACTTGGAACCCTAAACTCTGTAACCCTTGACCCTTAACCCTTGAAACCAAGAACACCAAACTCTGAACCCTAAACTATGCATCCCTTATTCTTGGAACCCTAAACTCTAGAACCCTAGAACACTAAAACCTATAACTCTGAACCCTGGAGCACTTAAACTTGAACCATAAAACTCTCAAAACCTATAACCTTGGAACCTTGAACCATGGAACCCTGAAGCCCCAACCTTGAAACCTTGAAACCTTGAAATCTGAAACCCTAAAACCATTAACCTTCAAACCATAAACCTTTAACCCTAGAACTCTTCAACCTTTGAACTTTGAAAACTGAACAATGGAACACTTGAACCTTGAAAACTGAACAATGGAACCCTTGAAATATAGAACCATGAAACCTGAACTCGGAACCCTGAAGCTTTAAACTAAGAACCCTAAACCCTAGAATCTTGGAACATTGAAACACTACACGGAACCCTAAACCCTGAACCCTAGACCCCTAAACCTTTCAACCTTAAATCCTAGAACTATGAACCCTAAACCATGGAAACCTGAACTTTAGAAACCTGAAAATCAAACCCAAAACCCTAGAACCATGAACTCTAAACCCTGAATGACAAAAATTAAACCCATACACACTAGATTCATGAACCTAGGAACCCTACAACCTTGGAACATTAGGACTCTAAATCCTGGAAACCCTCAAACCTGAACCCTGAACCCTAAAACCTTGAAATTGTGGAACCTTAAAATCTTGATCCCTGGAACCCTAGAATACTAGCACCCTAGAGCCGTGAATCCTGCAACCTTTAATCCTAGAACAATGAACCCTAATAAATGGAACCGTTAACTTTGGATCCCTAAACCCTAGAATTTTAAAGCGAACACTACAACCACAAAAACCCAAGAACCATTGCACACTAGATTCATGATCCCAGGAAACCTACAACCTTGGAACCTTAGGACTCTAAATCTTAGAACCCTAAAATCCTAGAACCATGAACTCTGAACCCCAGAGCCTAAACCTTGGAAGCCGAAAACAAGATACTTTGAAACGCTGGAACCCTTAACTTGCCTTGAAAAGACCTAATATTTCACGAGATTTTATTGATAAATTACTTGTGATCAGATAATGTTTTATTCAAAAATCAGATTTATGGAAAATATGGCATAAATGCCACAGCATCGCAACAACATCTAAAAACACAGATTTTTCGTGATTTTTAACGATATTACTAGATTTTGTATTTTCATAGTATTTTATTCAGATGCAGTTGCCAAGTTTAAAGATGGATTGCAGCGCAAGAAAAAAGTTGGATGATCTCGGAGTTAAAGAGAAAATCTCAACCGAAATAATAATTTTCAAATATGAAAACAAGAATCTTTGAGATTGGAATTTTTCTAAATCTCAAACCAGCTGTCAAATCTCAAAAAACTTATAATTATCTTGAGGCTGAGGCTTCTATAACTATCAACCAGAATGCAACGAAGAGAGGTGTACCAGAATTAGAGAACAAGCTTGCGATCGAGCCCGGGTGTAAATCCGAGGAGGAGGTCTGATTTTACAAGTCTTGACAGCATAACTCTATGAGTTGTTTAGTTTTAATTAAAGTTTAGATTTTTCGTATGTTGATTTGCTTAAGTCGATCATAGTTAATCCTTTAGAATTTATTTTAACAAGTGCTTAAATATCTTAGCTTGCTTTGATATCATCTAGGATGTCACAGTAATTACCGTTACGTGATTGTTAAAACGTGTGTTGAAATCATTAGGTGGTTAAACCGAGTGACATGGTTTAACTAGGAGTGTTTTCGTTATGTTCATTCCAACCTAGTGCTGTCAAAAGGAACAAGTTTCAAACTATTCTGAAGTAACATTCCACGGCTTAATTATTTAAGTAGTGAGTGTGAAATAGATCAACTACAGAGGCAACACCAGCCCTGGTTCTGTAGAGTTCCGACCGGACCTACTCGATGCTGTGGAGGCTGCTGCAGCACTCGTAAAGAGCAGTTCCAGTGAACTCGATTTACGGGAAATCCTTTCTGAGATTAATTCTAATTCTCGATTCGACCACCAATTTTACTTTTTTGCACTTTATTTTCTGCATATTAGATTAGATAAAAACCCAATCAAAATGAAGAAAAATCTATTCTTTATTCTTTAATTATGTTTTTCAATATTTAAAACTAAGATTTTTAGTTTATTTCTTTTACTTTGCAATTTATTCTCTGAACTGAAAGTTGACTTATCCTCGTGGGATCAATATTTTTATTACTACAGTTGCGACACGTGCACTTGCGTTTCAGCGATTAAATTTACACACAACACCTATAACCCTAAAATCCAAGAAAACATTAAACTAGAACCCTGAAACTCCAAACCATTGAACTGTAGAACCTCGAACCCTGAACCCTTTAACCCTAAACATTGGAACCTTGGAAAATTGGAACCTTGAAACTTGTAAGCGTAAAACCCTTGAACCCTAGAACCCTGAACCCTGGACATTGGAACCTTGAATCTTGGATCCTTAAACTCTGAAACTCGAATCTTTAACCATGAAACCTTAACCATGAACCTTGGAACCTGGAAACCTTAGAACCTTCAACCCTGTAACCTTGAACTCTAGAACCCTGGAATCTTGAATCATAAAACTACAAGCCTGAACTGTAAGCTCGAGAAACCTTGAACCTTTAACCCTAAAACTCTGAACTCATAACCCTGAACCGTAACCCAGAAGCTTTAAAATCTAGAACATTGAACCCTAAACCCTTGAACCATTGAACCATATAACCCTTTGAACCGTTAAAACCTGAAGCATAAACCTTGAACCTTGGATGCTAGAACACATTGAACACTAAACCATCAAACTTTGAACCCTAAAATCCTAAGGCTTGGAACTGTGAACACTAAATCCTAAACCCTTAATCTTGAACCTTGGAACCTTTAACCCTGAAACCTTGAACCCTTGAACCCTTAACCCTAGAATCCTGGAAACTTGGAAACTTGGAATCTTATCACTTGAATCCTAAACCAAAAACCCTGGACCCTGGAACCCTTCAATCCTAAATCATAAACCATTAAACTATAAACCCTTCAACTCTGAACCCAAAACTTTGGACACTAGAACCTCTTTAACCTTGAACCCTCAACTTCAAACTATTTAAGGCTTAACTCTATAACACTGAACCATTGAACCCCTAAACCCTAGTTCCATAAACCTTAAACCATAGAACCCCGAAACCCTAAACCCAGGACCCTGGAACCCTGAACCTTGGATAGTGGAACCCTGTAACCTTGGAACAATGAACCCTAGACCCTGTAACCCTAAAACCTTGGAAGCCTAAATCTTGAACCCTAGAATAGTTGAACCTTCAACCTGAACCCTCAAATCTGAACCTTTGTACCCTTAACCCATAACCCTTAACCCTAAACCTTTAGAACCCCAAAACATTTGACCCTTAACCCTTGAATCCTTAACCCTTTCCCTTGAAACCTTAGAACCCTTAACCTTGGAACTTTGGAACCTTTGAACTCTAGAACCTTAAACCCTGAACACTTAAACCCTAAATCCTAAATCCCTAAACCTTGAAAGCCTAAAACCCTTGAACCTTATAACCCTGAACCCTGGAGCATGGAATTCTAAACCATGGAACCCTGAACCCTAAATCGTGAACACTAAAAACTTGAACTTTTAACTCATAATCTAAACCTTGGAACCCTAAATCCTAAAATTACGAACCCTCAACCTTGGAACTATGAACTCTAAACCCTAAAGCTGAGAAACCTAGAATGCATAACCCTAAAACTTTGAACTTGTAATCTGAAACTCTAAACATTAGAATACTAAACCTAGAATTGAGG
>QAOC01003243.1:0-54592 GCA_003255005.1 Begonia fuchsioides
CATCTTTGTGAGTAGATCTTGACAAGTTGCTAGACTAAAACATGTTATTTCAGTCTCATTTTATCATTTTGAAAGCTTAAAGTCATCTGCTTCGAATCAAGACTTGTCAACAATTTTTTGCAATTCTGCATGTGTTTTTTCAAATTAGTTGTCTCATTCTTCGATGTATGACATGCATATGTTTGTGAACAATGGTTACATTTTGCTCTAAGATTGCTAGGATCATCACTTTCAATAATAGTAAAATGTCTCCACACATTTGATTTTTGTCTCTTCCTTTCGATAGAAGTAGAGTCAGGAGTATTGCTCTCTAAAGTTTGAGTTTCACTAAAAAATTTCATCCTAAAACAACAAATAAATTAAAAAGACATTAACATCATTGATAAAAAAAAAAAATTTTAACCCAACAACTATCAAAGCAACACTAAAACAACTTAAAATCAGCATGAATCAGCACAAAACAACAAATATAACTCAGTACGAGAGCGAGTTGTAGTAGTCGTCAACGTTCAAAAGTCCTACATGTAAATAAAATAAGATTTGAAACAACTAACGAGCAGCTCAATCATGGTTAATAAGTTCAATATCCAATGCAAGATCCTACCAAAAAATGTAATTAGATGACTAAAATAGTAAATCTCAACTAAAGCTTAAATCTTCTCAGTTTTAATCTTTGATTCCTTTTACTAAGCTTAAACCTACTAAGATTATGTTTGTCTAAAATCAAGCAATAAAACCGAAAATTGATTGAAAGAGATTTACATAAATATGATTTTTCGACTAAAACAAAAAAATATCAACGCACAAATTAATTTTTGTCTAAAACTAAAGAAATCGATAGCAAAGATTTTATACTAGGCACGATGACTCTGATCACCCGCACTTGCTTTCGGAGACAGCGACGAGAGACGATGAGAGGCGACGAGAGAACGTTCGTCGAGGTTTACCGGTTAGGGTTAGGGCGTCAAGACTCGAGAGAACGAGAGGTACACTTGTTTTAAAATAAAATAATAATTAAAACTTTCAGTTGAGTTTTTATCAGTTTTAAAGGAATTAACCGAAAAGTAATAAAAAACTTTCGATTTTTTATATCTTAAACCAAAAAAGTAATTTTTAATTGGCAAACCCGATAATTTTTGGTTTTTTTCCCGGTTTCGGTTCAGAATATCAGTTTTAATCCAGTCTTGGTTCTAGTTTTTTAAAACTCGTAATTTATGGGCCGATTCCGTATTTATGAGTAAAAAATTGTAAAATCGAAACTTGGAGCATGTGTCAAAAAATTCTAAAATTGAGTAAAACCAAACTCAAACTCTAATAAAATCTAATATAAATTATAAAATTAGTTATATATCTACCTAATTACTTAAAATTTGATTCAAATATGATACCAAATATATTTTATTATTATATTTTAATTTTTTTAATATAAAATAAAATTAAGTTAAAATCACAACAAAACCAAAATCGTTATTCTAGTTCCAAAAATCAGAAATCGTAAATTCCTATTATAAAACTGCACCGACCAATCCGTACCTACCGCTACTTTGTAAAGTAGATCAATCCACTCGTCTGGCGTGGGCTTTAACTCCAATGTTCCAAACCAAAGGCTTTTCTATACCACTGGATCTCTTTTGATAGTTCATCGCATCACTTCAAGACTCAAAGACTCCTTTTCTATGCATCCCAAGATGACATTTTCAATCTACCCCCAAGATTTGCTCTACCTCAAGACTCACGTTATGCAGTCGGGTCATATTCGACACCATTTATCATCATTTACAAGCCAACTCAAACACGAGCAGGCAAAACAGCTTAAAAATTTTGATTTATCATCTTCCAACAGAGTTTTAACAAAAGTTATTTCCATAGAAATACAATAATCTTCAAAACTAGGAATTTCTCAAAACAACCCTATTTTTTCTAGTAGTATGACACTTTCGTAAGAATAAAAACGAGGAAAAAATGACTCAGATATAACTTGGATGTTCTGAGAAGTCGATGGGACCTAATTTCTCCTACCCTTACTCTGTCGAGATGCAACTCTTACCCATCCATCTTCTTCTTCAGCTGTGGACGTGGATCTTGGCTCATCTCCTCCCATGGTCACTTCATTTGAATTCGTCAGAGAATCAGGCAGATCCACCGCCATGGCAGTTATATTGTCCTTTACGACATCATTTTCACCATCTTCCTGTATACTGTCTGTGTCGGACTCCTCCCCCTCATTAACCTAACATAATGGTTCATAAGAAATTTTCCCCATGAGTTACCCTTGGATGGTTAAATTGGAATAACAAAAACATGTTCCTCCTTTTCAACATTGTTTAATGGTTAAGTTGGAATCAATAAAAGAATTGGTGAAGATATGGAAAAGAAAAATCTTTCCCACCAACCATAAGACAATATTTCGTGATAACATAGAGAAATTATCTTTCCCACTCAAAAAAGTTGCAAGGCTAGTACAAGAAATTAATCTTGGATGACATTTTTGTCATAATCACAGGGAAACCAAAATGTTAGATTTCAAATGACATAAAAAGACATCAATGATCGTGCTGTGCAGCTGCCACACCGCACTATTTGTTATTCTAACATAGGCATTCAAAAATAACCCCTACATTCAAGACAAAGCACAAACACTCCATGGAAGTATTAAGGACTTTAATTGGTTAATACTCTTAAACATCAATATATTTTTTTCCAAAATGACGTCATTAGGTCCATGCACCGTCTCGTGTCTGTATTCATGCTTTATATAATCTAGCTACATCATCTTCACAGATAATCTCCAGTCTTAGATTCAGTGTTGTATCAATAAATGCATGCTCGTAAGTTTCTACCAGACCCTTTTATGCTTTTTCACTGGAGAATAAATTTGATATGGATACTACAAAAAAAATGCAATAGGCTAATATTATACCAATGAAATACCTGTCTGACATGAGAACGAGTGACCCTCTGAGAATTGCCACGTCTAAGGTTTTCAATAGATGTGAAATCACCATTCAAACAGTCATCATACATAATCATCAACTTTTCAGCTACCTGCACATTAGTGAAGCAAAACAATGAAAAACTTATAAAAATAAAATGGTAATAGTGAATAATCTTGAGTACATTTTGGGGATGTAGATCAAAATTGAAAGGTGCTCAAGTAAAATCTTTTGAACACTGAGATGCACATGGAAAATGTTCACGGAAAAATTCTCAGTTCTCACAGAAAACAGTTGGTTCTATTCATTTCACAATCTGGGCTAAAACTCCAGAAATTAGAAATGCCAAAATAGGAATAATACTTGATATTGTTAGAAATACCCAAAATATATCATATTCATAAAGCAGAAACATAAACGTGGAACATCTATTCGACTTGAAACTATTATTATTTTTTTATACCTAACAATTAGAAGTCAGAATTGTAAAATGTACTCACCCAAAAGGAAATCATTGGTTAAAGCCATCATATCCAAGAAGAAAATGATAACAGACAGATATCATCATAGAGGGAATAATTGTTTATAGCAACCACAAATCCATGAAATACTATGCATTTAATCAACAATCTGATAGGACCCTCCTATCAATATTAAATAACCAAGAACAAACAACCACAGGATAAAAGAAAGAGCACAATTCGAATACAAAAATATGAAAATACAATCAATTTGAAGAGATTGTTTCCTCTGAACTCCTTGATGGCAGCTCGCCACCCGCAAAAGACTTGACCTAATTTTCCATGCATTCCTAATGACTAAACATCTTTATTTATAGATTTCATACTCCTAATAGATTGGGTCTATACCACTAATATTACCCTATAAGCTATAGAGCCTTATCACAATCACAGAGCTAACAGTATACAGCAGTGAGCTCACAGAGATAGAGAGACAGAGAAATGCCCTATAAATTAAAATGTTAATTCTCGACACACTGTTCTAGATAAATTGGAGTGATGTCATTTTACAAGGGATAGATTACTTTTACAGTTATAAACAACCTTAAAATTATTGATTGAGCCAAAAAGTTCACTCTAGTACTAATCTATATTTTCTCCTCACAAAGTAATCCCTTTGTATACAGGAAACTATCGAGGTGGCCGAATTGTTTGTCAGAATTTTTTTTTGTAATATTTGGAAATAGAAGAATATAGTATTTCTGAAGAGTAGGTTGTATGTAGAGTCATATTGTTGGTTTGCCAGTGCTCTGTGTTGGGGGAAGATCAAGTCATTGGTCTCTTGTGTAGTCCCCTCAAGTGTTGAACAAATTTTAATTCACTCCTTGAGTAAATTTCTATATTAATATACATATTCTAATGATTAAACATTCTCTTGCGTAATTAATTAATGAATGAAACGCTTACCTCCTCAATGCTACCATCATCACCAACTGTATTTAAAGACAGTAATGCTTCATCAAGAATATTTTCTAAATCATCAATATAAAGTGGTCCTGCATAGAAAAAAAATCAAGGGGCATTATAATACAATATTGGCAAACAAATAAACGATAGTTTCTGTACTTTCTATTACAAAATCTGATTCTGGGGCTGTATAAATCACGAGTATATCTGAATATTATAATATTCATCCTTATTTGAAAAAACGTGAAATACAAAATCTGATTCTGGGGCTGTATAAATCACGAGTTCCCAGTTAGACAAGGAAAAGCCAAAGCCAGCCACCCAAAGCATTGGGTTTGCACTCTACGACCCGGAAATTTAGCTTCTCGCTGCAAAGATGATCTAATCCAATAAAATTCCAAAGTACTATTGGTAAATAATCTAAATGAACTAAGCAACGACAAAAAAATTTAATGAATGAAACCATTCCATATTTGTATATAAGATACAATAAATTTCGGGTGGTATGACAGGGTAAACAGATAAAAACTTAATTATAGCCACAATAACTAAAATCGAGAGGCTAAATGTTACCTTTATACTGAGTAAACCAGGATAATAGATCAGAGCGGAGTAAATCGGATTTACGGCGGGAGTCACGTCCACCCCACTCGTTCTCGACAGCAAGCTGAAGTGCGGACCATTGAGACAGAACCAGGTCGATGCCTTCTCTGAACGCGGCCTCGCCCTCTGTAGAAAGACGTTCCTTGCTCCCACCTTCCATCTTTCTTCTCTCCCAAAAACTTTAACCTAGAACCTCTTGAATGACTGAAGCAGAAGCGTTTGTTTGGTTTCGCTGATTAGGTGATCCGGCTGCGGATTAGTAATCCCTGGTACGACCGCACGAGCATATCTATTATCTATATTCGAATTTTTTAAATAAATAACTGAGTAAAACTATTGAAAATAAATTTAAATATCTATCATTATTTTTTATTTTTTTAATTCTTGTAATCTTTTTTTTATTTTTGTAAAATTTATTTTTTAATTTTTATTCTATCAATCTCTTATTTTCTAATTTCTTTTAATCATTTTTCTTTTAAATTCCATGAAACTTTTGGAATAAAGCGGTGAAGAACACCTGGAATTAGAGACAGAACTTTTACACTATTCAATTTAGCATAATTAATGCTAATTTTTTCAACTGGTTTTTAATATATTATTTACTTATTAAATTTTATATTAATTTAATAATTATTTATGTAACCTATAAAATTAAAAAATTGATACATCCATTAAATTTTAATTTTTCAATTATTAATAAATTAAGCAAATAAATAAAAATTATAAACACAAAACTAGAATAGTAAAAGAATATTACAGTGACAGTTGAATCCCTATAGGCGATCTTATTTTCTAACAATTAACTTAGTATTTTTATTTAAAACAAATCTAGCTTGCTCGAGATTAAGGAGTAATTTTTTTTAAGGTGCAGCCTTGGAGCACAGACGTAAGTAAAAGTTTGGATCAAACCACGTTAACAAATAGTCGTGTGTTTTTAATATTTTCTTTATATTTATTACAATTATCACTTATAGTAATAGATTTACAAAATCACAAAAAAATTAGTATTAACATAATTCAACCACCTCTCACTTATGTTAAATTTGATCCTACAATTAGAATCAAAGTCTGGTCATTACTACTTTAGTGTGATAATTTAATTTGAGATATTTTTTTTGTGATGTTGATTTGACTTTTAATCTACATGCAAGTCAAATTGAAGGTCAATCGACTAATGGACTTTCTTATTTAATGGCAATGATTATGCTTTTTGGAAATGTAGAATGAAGATTTAGTTTAATTTATTGACTTTGATATGTGTGATACAATTGAGAATGATGAGTATGTGCCAATAAAAATTAAAAATATATTAATTCTTCCTAAAGTCTCTAGTGAGTATGATGATTTTGATAGACGAAACATTGTTTTGAATGTTAAATGCATGAATATGTTGTATTGTGCACTTAGTAGAAATGAATTCAACCAGGTACAAAGGTGTGACAATGTACGTGAAATTTGGAATTTACTTGAAATAACTCATGAAAGAGCAAATCAAGTTAAAGAAAATAAATTGAATATGTTAGTTGACGAGTATGAACTATGAAAAATGATGAGACAACTA
This sequence comes from Begonia fuchsioides, assembly GCA_003255005.1. NCBI lineage: Eukaryota > Viridiplantae > Streptophyta > Magnoliopsida > Cucurbitales > Begoniaceae > Begonia > Begonia fuchsioides. The sequence goes on from QAOC01003243.1 coordinate 6,525, forward strand.
GTTCAATGTTTATTCGTTTTACTAACGTTACTAATAATTTGAAAATGCTTAGTGTAATTTAGTTAGGAAATTTTTCTGATGTCTACCAAGAGAATGACAACCCAAGGTGACCGTTATTCAAGAAGCAAGAGATCTCAAGCTTGAAGAATTAATCGGGTCTCTCGTGATACAAGAAATTACAATGCAAGCCAATAAGAAAGAAGACCTTAAAGAAAAGAAAATCTCGAAGAAGAAGAATATGGCTTTAAAGACAGCATCAAGCAAACAAGTTGACTCCAAAGAAGAAGAAATGGATGATAAGATGGTTCTAATCACAAGAAAATTTAAAAAAATCTCTCCAACGATTGTGAAAAGTCAAGTCATTACAAGGCGAATTGTCCACAACCTAATAAGGCATTTCACAAGAAAAGGGCAATGAAAGCTGCTATTTGGAATGATAGTGAGAGCGACACTTCTTCCTCTTTAGAGGATGATGAAATAGCAAATATGTATTTCATAACCAAAGAAAATAAATGTACATGACTCTTTTAACGACTTAGAAGATGATGAAAATATTTTTTATGCTTTTAATGATTGCCCAATAAAGCGAGATGTGGTACTCAATCTCAAATTGTGTTGGCAGCGCAGAGATTGGGACAACTTATCACCATAAGTTCGGTTCACCTCTATGATAAATACGTGTTTTCGAACTGATCCCAAGTAAAGTTGCACCAACTTTACCCCCAAAATAACTAATATGGTCATTGCATCGCCCAACGACTACACATATGGGAGCATGACAGCTAACAACGATTGCACCCTGTGAGGATAATAATTGACTCGTTTAACTGGACCCAAATGAAAAAAACTAGTTCAATCTTTGCACAGGCCCAGGAAAATATTCTCTTTCTTCAGTGATATCATGTGTTTTGAGTAATTGAATTGAATTTAAAATTATTTTTTCAGTTTATATCATGTGTTATATGGTTTTGGATAAAGTTTTATGCAATTTTGACTCATTTTTTGGACAATGGTCCGCTTTCGGGTTTTTGATATTTAAGAATTGAGATTAGAGTTAAAATTAACCATTGGGGGGTCTGGACCCGGTCTCACTCCTGTTTTGCCCACCATTACCAAACAGATTTCTAATCCTAATTCTCAAAGATCATATAACAGAACATAGTTAAAAATAACTAAAAAACCTGACAACACTGAAGTTAATATTAAAAAATATAAAATTAAAATTGATTTCCTAATAGTCTAAAAATGTAAAAGAATATACACTGAAAATAAACTTAAAAATTAAATACGTAAGCGTAAAATTGTAAGATAATATAAAAGTAGAAATAAAAAATAGAATAGCTACTAGCTAGTATAAACCAGTGAAACACAAAAACTGAACTAAACTTAAAAATTATCTTTTTTATATCTAGTAAATACCCCTGAATAATGAATAAAATGCAAAAAATGATCCCCAACCAAATAAAAAAGCAAACAATTAATGCCCCAGCAATCAAAATCGAAAGCCAAACCGAAGCCTAACCTGAATACCGAAACCAAAAATTGAATCGAAAAACTGAAAAACCGATGTTGCATTGAACTGAAAAACAAAGAGTTCTAGTTGGTTTGAATTTAGTTTTCTAAATCTAATACTTAACTGGCTTCAATCCAACCTCACACCACACCGAATAGTAAGAGTAGGGAGAACTATCATTTGACTCAGAGATGGTAGATTGAGTACAAGAGCTTAGGTTTGACGCTTGCGCTGTCCTAGTGTGAGAGTTGTTACCCCTAATGTTGGAGTAACTCCTTGGGATATCAGGTAAAGACCTCTTATTTCTGAACCGCTGAGTCACTGTGATTTAACCCACTCACAAATTGTCGGGCCTGAGTGTGAGGCCCTAAGGGCGAGAGATTTCGCTTTTTGGGTACAAATAGGGAGAACCATCCTAGGAACATAGGGTCGGACAAAACCAGTCGATTTGGCGCGGTACGAATAGATTATGGTATGTTTAAAACCGCCCATGGTTTTTGGACATGAAAAATGAGGGTCCGCGATCCAGTGTTCCGTTTTGAAAAAAATAATGTGGGCAGTTAACCCAACCTTTTCAAACCCTAATCTAAAATATCACTCATCATATTGTTCATTTTTATTAGTTATTACAATAAATTTAATAATTTATTATTACATTGAAATACCTTTTAAAGGAAAGTATTTAATAGTTCTAATTGAATGTTCTAATATTTTTAATTTCAGTCCAAATTTGTTTGAGTTGATTTTGTAGAATTTTCGTGCTGAAAATATTCTAAAAGCTAAATATGAAAATGTCAATTCACTAAAAAGTGAGTCGATGGAAGCTGCGTCGGCCGTGGACCCTGCCCATCCCTATCTATCATTGTATTCGCACGAGGAATCAGAGCATTCTCGAAGAACTGATCGCCCTCATTCTCGCGTCCCACGCACACCTGTCGCCGGAGATTCCAATCTTCTTCGCCTGGAGCAGGAGACCCAGAAAATAGTGTCGATGATACCTGCGAGGCCAGATCGGTTGTCGTAGAGAAATACCCGGGCGATTTAAACTTTATTTTCATGAAATCAAGTCAATCAACGTCTAGAGGTTAGAATTACTGAGAGGAACAGGACGCCTTCTCTCAAGAAATGAGGTCCATTTGGGAACAACAAATGCTTTCTTAGGAAAAGGGCTATTTCGACGATTTGTGGTTGTGTCAGGTTGGATTATGATCTGACTGTTTAAACACAATTGATGAAGTCTGAGCAACAAAACAACTCTGCAGCATTTTATTTGTATCAAATCCAACCTTTAACCATCAATAATTTGACAGAGTTTGATTTTATCAAACCCGCTCGTACAATTACACATCACGTCGAAATTTATTAATCAAAACCAGAATGTCCTCGCCAAGACGAACCCCACGATTGAGTGAACTAAATCGGATTTCTGAAAAGGAGACGGCCCCTGTTCTAATCGGAGTTATTTGCCCCTGTTCTCTCTGCGCGGAAAAAGGAAACGAACGAGGGAGCAGAGCCGAAACAATGACATTGACAGAGGAAATAGGGAGCAGGGAGAAAGGGGAAATTGGAGAATATCCCACATCGGAAACAGGAGAGGATGAGAGAGAGACAATTGGTATAAAAAGAGAGGGATGCCCCCTTTGCAACATACTTACCTGGACGGGGTCGATGGGTGATCACGAAGATCTATGGCCTAGGTTGGTGACCTCCATTGCACTTAGGAGGGGTGCCCGCCTAAGGTCTGCCCAAGAGGCAGNAAAAAGGAAACGAACGAGGGAGGAGAGACGAAACAATGACATTGACAGAGGAAATAGGGAGCAGGGAGAAAGGGGAAATGGAGAATATCCCACATCGGAAACAGGAGAGGATGAGAGAGAGACAATTGGTATAAAAAGAGAGGGATGCCCCCTTTGCAACATACTTACCTGGACGGGGTCGATGGGTGATCACGAAGATCTATGGCCTAGGTTGGTGACCTCCATTGCACTTAGGAGGGGTGCCCGCCTAAGGTCTGCCCAAGAGGCAGAGCCTACGTCATAATTTGTGGTAGTGGGGGCCTGCGTTCGCGCGGCCTCCTCCAATCTCTAGTTCAATGTTGCTCTGTATTTTAACAGTCTCAACTCAACTAACCCATTAAGGTCTTGAATTAATAATCGTCTGGTTCTTTCGTCTGGCTCAAACCAGTCCGGATTTAGTTCCCGTGGGGTCGGTTTCTCAATAAGAATTTCAAACCCAAATTCCTTAAAACGCACAAACCCCACCCAGCTCTGTCCGCTAGCAGATGACAGTATTCTGATAGAAGAATAATAATAAATGGGTATCAAGTAGACAAAAAGAAGGTATTTTTATTATCATTTCTCACGAGTTTTCAAAAAGTACGATCAGAAGTCAACCTTTTTAATACAACCTTCTTCACACAAACACAACATCTCATTCTCAGCTAAGGACCCTTCGAATCAGGTCTCCGTTTAAGATTCAAATGTCATACTCTCCGCCTCTAGCCTCACTGACTCAAAAAGCACCGACGACAGGTATCGCTCTCCAAAGCTCGGAAACACAACCTGAAGAACAAACCGAGCAAGTATTTCGCGACTCAATCAAAACAATAGTTGTAAGCAAGATGAATTTCGTTTGGCGAGATCAAATCTTTTTCATTGAACAATCTTTAGCAACGATCCCAAGACCACAACACAAACTTACTTACCACGATCAATTTTCCAGCACTTTCGGGTCGCTTGGCCAGCTTGATGGCAGCCGCTGCAGCAGCACCAGACGATATACCCACCTGAAATGTTCGTTCAAGTAAATTTCCACACCCACAATTTTTTTTTTGATTGGTAGCAAGCTTTACCACTGATTTCAAGAATGGAAGTTACTTCGTTGGTGTTCAATGATAATTCATGTCATTACTATCATTCTAATTAAAGATTCGAAGTTACTAGACAGACTTCAACTCGTTCGTTATGACGTTCTAGAAATACTTCTTATATTGGAGGAAACTTACCAGCAAACCTTCTTTCAATGCAAGAAGCTTGGCAGTTTCAATGGCTTCTTCACTGGATACCTGTTAAACTCCAAATTCTTCTCATTCCATTTACTTCAAAATAAAGACTAGAATAGATCTTATAACTTCTGATTTGCAGCTGTGCTCTTCTTAGTAAATAAAATAACTCCCTGCACAACTTATTTGATTTCTGTAGAACAACTTATATCATAATATGTAATTGAGAATCTCAATCACGGGGCCTTGATCCTGGTGCAAAAAAATTTCTGAATCGAATGATTAATTTGGGTCAATCAGCCAATTGTTTTATCCAGCGCTCATTGGTTCTCATTTTTCATTTTGGTTTAATGATCAACTACACATAGAGTAAACATACTAATAACTAAACAATCGACTGTTATCTTTGACTAGAAATATGAACAGTGAATTTAGCATTTTAAGGCTTACTTGAATGACTTCGTCAAGTAGATTGACATCCAAAACTCCAGGGATGAAGCCAGCTCCAATTCCTTGAATTTTATGCGGGCCTTGATGATATTTATAATAGCTTATTAGTGGACAAATTCAACAAATTTAAATACAGAGTAACAAATACAGGCAGTTTTGTAGTGCTACATAATCAACATAGCAGTAAGCATTTTATCATTTAATCTTCATAATTATTTCTGCAAAACAATTGAAGCAGTTCAGATATTAGAGCACACAAGATTTCACACAAATTAAAAACAGCAATGCGACTCACCAGGCTTTCCTCCTGAAAGAATTGCACTTTCCACTGGTTCTACACCGTAGAGCTAGAAAAACAAGGAAAAATATGCAAGAAATGTGAAACAGGGACATAAACAGAGAATGGAAGAATGATTTAAAGAAGAATGAAAACCTTGATATCAGGGTTTTGCTCTTTGAGGTACTTCCCGGCACCCGTCACTGTCCCTCCAGTTCCTATTCCCGAAACAAATGCATCTACTTTTCCTTCCGAGCCTTTCCAGATCTCTGGACCGGTAGTCTCGTAATGAATCTGAAAAATCAATAAAATCCAGAGAGCCTAAATTTAAAATGTTCTGATTAATATGCTTTGAAAACTAATTTGGATCTAGTAAGAGGTAAAATGGTACCTTGGGATTGGCAGGATTTTCAAACTGCTGAAGAATGTAAGAATTGGGAGTCTTTGCCCTAATCTCTTCGGCCTTCTGGAGAGCCCCTTTCATTCCCCTGGCAGGATCTGTGAGAACCAACTCAGCTCCAAATGCTCCCAGAATAATTCTTCTTTCGAGACTCATTGAGGCCGGCATAGTGATTATAAGCTTGTAACCCTTGGCAGCAGCCATGAATGCCAAACCAATCCCAGTATTGCCACTCGTAGGTTCAATTAGGACACTCTAGGTGAGGGTAAAAGGAAAGTTCCAATTTTTTTCAGTATTTTTTTCTTCATACTTCTTGCAAAATGATGGTACCATATTTCCCAATTTAACAGCTTTGAAGACAAAATACACTCATTCTTGGTTTACATGCCAGGGAGAAATATTAAGATTATGGAAAAGTAAATTTTGATTTTTATTCCATAGTTTTTACTCCATCTTCATGAAAAAAAATATGGCTCCAGAGCCAACAAATGAAAGTTTCATGAAATTGATTGAGAAACTATATAGTTTTATTCTTCTGTTTAAGAAACAATGAGACGTAGATGAGCTTATAACATTGCAATGTTGCTCCATATGAGAAACTATTTTGACCAGAGTTGCTAAATTTACTAAAATCTTGATAAGTAATACTTTCACAATAATAATAAGCTTTAAAATTTTTCATTCTCTCTCTCTCTCTCACTCTTTTGCATCGTATCTATTTAATGTCATACCTCTCCCTCCCTTTATCTACCTAACAATGACATCTTTTGGTCTGTGTTAGGATTGATATGGACTATATAGTAATATTAGATAGGTAGTTAATAAAGTAGTTAATAGTAGAACTTAGAGGTAGTTTGAGGAGGTTAACGGGAGAGGGCTATTAAATAGAGAATAAAGGGAGTTAGATGGATATCATTAGAGAAGTGTGAGAAGTGTAGAGTGTGAAGGTTTGAAAGCCTTTGGAGTCTCTTGTGTTTGTACGTATCATATTCAATAAACAATAGGATCGCTTTGGATCCTATCAGTATGCGCAATATATTGTGACAAGAACAATCAAAGAAGGTTGCAAACAAGGTATTAGAACTCATTGGAAAATACATACTCTAATTTGATCAAATTGCATACTAGCAGCAGACATAAATTGAGAAGTCTATACTTACGATGCCTGGTGTAATCAGACCTTTCTCCTCTGCATCCGTAATCATGCTATACCCAATCCTACAACAAACATATCAAGCTTCCCCTAAACCTTTCTCCCAAAAATAAGGGAAGTAAAGAAGACGATTTAAATTCAGAGATGCTTTCTAATATAAAATTTTTAGAATTTTTGGAAAGCAAAAAGAGGTCTGAATCTGGTTTTAGTTATTCTGATCCACAAACCTTAATATGATACTAACTACCAAGGATTGTTAAAATATGACATAAAACCTGTCTTTGACACTAGAGCATGGCTCCATCATCTCTAGTTTTGCAGCAATCCGGCCCACACATCCATCAACAACACGGTTTAGATAAACTAACGGCGTGTTTCCAATCAGCTGTAAATTCAAAATATACTGATGAACAATATAAATACACTAGGAGTGAGAAAAGGAAAGAATGATGATCTTCAGTGAATTACTTCAGTAACATCTTTTGCAATGGTACACTTCTTATCCACCATTTTTCAGGAATCTGCACGAAAAGTAAAAAGAAATACATTTAAAAACTCAGAATGCAAAACTGATGCTGAAACTATGTCAATATAAGGATCATTAAGAGAAAACTATAATTTAATATTAAAGCTTGAATTGAGAAGCTGGGTAGCAACTAGAGAAAAGGCAAAGACTTGAACAGACTCTCTCTCCCCCTCTCTCTATTATTCATCACTAGCAAATACATAAACTGTTGGTTCCTTCTGTTATCTTTCACGGTTATGAGGAGGAAGTTCAGACTACTAAATTGAATAGCCAGTAGCATTGTATGGAGCAAAGATGTTTCAAGAGCTACAAAACTTCCCAAACATCATGCCCAGATAATAAACTGACAAAGAAACGACATTCAAGCCAAAAAGAGTTCATTTCTCTTCCCAGAAAAATTGGTTTTAGAAACTTAAATTATCCACAAACAACACTACCCTATAAAGAGTTAATGCAAAAAGTAGAAGCCGAAGTTCGTTGTTACTATCCTCTTTACTCATTCAAATTAACTCGAGAGAGGAGCAAGAGACTACACCCAAAAAAAGAGAAGCGCCCTCAATCAGTCCAAATAAAAGTAATCAAGCCATCATTAGAACAAAATGATTCCGGAAGAATCAATCAACATCAGTAACAGATGGTTAAATCAATTCACCAAGACAGAAGAAGCAAATAAATTAAACAAAAAAAAACAAAAGAAGTACTGGATTCATCGCAAAACATTCAGATCGGTTCAGGTAGACGATAGAGGTATCATTCAAAAGTTATTGATACTGAAATTTTCAGTTCTAGCTAAAACCCAGAAAGCCCTAAACAGATTTCAACCAAGTAATCACGTTCAATCCACACACCGAAGTCATCCCAAAACAAAAATGAAAAAAAAAAAACATCAGAGTTCAGAACGAACATTCGAATTCCAAGAAGAATTTCTCACCAATTTTTCCCCTTTCTCAATGAATTCAAGGAAAAGATCAATATAAAAAGGAGGTGGGGCGAAAATTTCAAGGGTCAGTTCCTCACCAAAAAAAGTCGTCCCTCTATTGTCGATTTCAATTTGTTTTGACAGATTGTCTCGTTATTAATATTAACTACACAGTTCTTGCCCATATCCTGAATTTCCATACTGGCGTTAATTAGAGTAGTTGAAAATGAAATATCAGAAATTCCACACAGCAGTAATAATTAATAAATCCCCGGATTATTGTTTATTAAAGTTATTTTTATGATAATTAGAGAGCTACCTTAATCATATCAGTGATCTTGTTAATAAGTCAGAATAGGTGAAGATACTTGTAAATTGAGCAAGTATAGCTTACTTTCTTGAGGTGTTAATTATTATTGATATAATAATTAGTAAATAATTATTTATATTTTAAATTATGTATTATATTTTAATTGGATGCTTTAACTCCATCATCATGGTGCGTAGAAATCTTCCACCAAGAAGACCATAGTCTTCCCACCCTTTACTCTCTCTAATATTCCAAGTCCAACCTTAGAAAAGAATGGGTCAACGGTCATTCATTGACTTCTTCTGCCACGACCTTGAAAATAATGAACCCTCTATTAATATATATATAGAGATGAATTTATTGTTTAGAAAATAAAATAGTTGACGAAGTAAAACTTGTGTGGATCGAACAGATCCAAAAGGGTTGACGAAGTATAATTTATATTAAATTATATAAGCGAATAATCTTATTAATTTTCTTGTAGTCATCTAATCAACAAGTTTCGATGATAAAGCTTACTAAATATTTAAAATTATTGTTATATCAGATAATGGTTGTCATTTCTAAAATTGAAATGCAAAAATCAAAAGGAGCTGCAGCCTTATCTTGTTCATTTAAGAAAGGCAAACGCCTTTTGAATATTATTTTATTAGATCAAGTAATTGGTTAAACTACTGTGTCAAAAAAGTAAATATACTATACAAATAAAGAAATCATTTGTTTGAACGTTGGCAAGAATAATATAAACCTCGAACTTTGTGTAAATTAACTTATGAAATCACCAATTTTAATAAAAACCACTTAATTCGTAGTGACAACCCGCTCCACAGTGTGGCCACCCGGACGAATTGGAAAAAGAAAGCCTTTGGTTCCAAAATTACCAAACCAAAGATAGCCTTGGTTTTGTCGTTTTAACTTTGTTTTATTGGTTTGGTTCTGACATTTTATTTTTTCGAAATTGAAAGATTAATCGAGCTGATAATTTTAGTTCAGATCGGTTTTTGTTTTAACATAACCAATACCGCCCTTAATAGACTAAGACTTGGTCAAAGAAGGAACCAAATTATTGGAGAGGTTTATTTTTTGAGCTTAACCAAAAAAATAAATACATTTGGAGGATTTTTTTTTTTTAAATTTAAGCTACATTGAAAGTTAAATCATCCCATTGAAGTTATTATGTACCATATCAATACGAGTGTCAAATTATAAATGGCCCAAACAATCAAGTTTATGGGACATAATGGAAAGGATTCAAATTCCTTGAATAGTAAGGCCAGTCACTCTGGAATGAATCCCGAAGAATTAAGCCTTGCTAACCAAGAATGTTCTTATCTCATCCAACAAAGCTTAATTGAACCAACAAATTCCCAATGGGCATGTGAGGCTTTTACGTCAACAAAAGAAATGAACAAATAAGGGGAAAAAACGATTAGTTATCAATTATCAGCCTCTAAACCACTTCCTACAGGATAACAAGTTTCCTCTTTCAAGGCGATCAAGACGCTTTGTTAAGGCGTGAAGAATTAAGCCTTGCTAACCAAGAATGTTCGGAAACTTGGTTATTTTCTGTAATCGTGCTATCAGAGCCAAACTTCTACTGGAAGGGCGAAAACACGAGAGAGGTCTTCATTCATGGATTTACCCTCTTCTTCCAATAGCGTTATGAATCTTGATCCACTTTTCCTTATTCGCAAATCTACCTCCACGAGACTCGACCACCTATATGAAATAACTCATTCCCCTATCTCTGAAAATAATCATATTTCCGACACCACTCTTCCTCCGTTAAATCCATATGACGTTTTTACTCGTCACTCTGCTGGTCCTCTCAAAAGAATTAAATCTCTCATTCAAAGTAAGTCTTCTCTCATACTAGAGTATATTCAAGCCAGTCGCTTTAACCAGCATCACATAGCTGCTACACACAAAGAGCAGTTTGTCACTCTTCAATTACCCGAAGACTTTCCTCGATTATGGAGACAGAAAGGCTAGCACATCTTCATTTTGGGGCTATTCGCTTAGCTCTTACCTATCATGGAAGAAAAGACATTCCTATAACAGCAAGGATTGCCCTATTAGATACATGTTTTATAGATTACCAGTACGCTGTTATTGGTACCATTGAGACAAGACTTAATGTCGGAACAATGTTTTTTACACTATATCTGAATTTCTGTATGTCTCTCCAAAATCCGAAGCTTTTATCAACCCTCCAGGTCCAATTACAACTCAATGGGCCACAATAAACAAGCGAAGCAATTGAAGCCACATTGCATTATCAAATGGCTTACACAGTCCAGAATCACGCTCTAGACATAACAATCCTAGGATCTCCAAATGACAATTCTGCTTTGCTTATCACAGCAGACTATCATCACTCATCTACTTCAACATGTATCCATGTTCCTCGTCAAATTCCTAGAGAAGAACTTTTAAAGCTCCTACCATAAAAATGGATAACATACTATGAAACTTTACATCAACAGAAGAAGCCTATACAATCTGTAAAACCATGGTTTATCAAAGGAAAAGATGGAGCTGTTACCATCAAATTTAATCATGATCAAGAACAACAATCCTCATCTTCAAGGTCAACTTTCCTTACTATGTTTATGTTAAATACTTTTCCTAATTCGTCTCCCAACAGAGAAAATCAATGTATTCCTTCCTTCAACGGCAAAGGAGATCCTACAATCTATCTCAAAGACCCAAAAACTGGACACCAGTTTTTCGATAGATGCGACTGCGATTATTGTGTTTATGATTAGAATTTTAACTATATGGGCAACGCTATCATACCAACAATAAGAAAGACTCAAAGAAGAGTTTATATCAACGCTATAAAGATGGAGATCCAACAGTTTGACCATTGGGAGAAGATGGACGAAAATGACAATATATTGTTGAATATTGAAAGCCCAAGCCCAAGAGCACCTCTTTTAAGCAGGAACCTAACAAATACAGGGGTGACAACTACGAAAAACCTTCTCACATAATGACGATTTCAACAACAAATCCCCATAAAAAACCCAGAATATGGAAGGAGAAGAAAGAACGAACAGTTTCTGCCTCAATGATAGGCATGTTCAAAAATGCTGACTTTCTGCCTTTAGAGACTTATTCTGAAGAAAATTATAAACACACTGTCAAAATCCCAGTCCCAACAACAATTGACGCTCGAGGAAATATTGAGAGAAATAGTCAAGCCGAGATGGTTCTAAATTGGCAATCGCAGAATGCAATCGCACAGAATCAGCTCCTAAATTCTATATCAACAAAGGTAGGTGATCTAAGCAACAAGTTAGATCTATCAACTACTCAGACTCAGTAAATGATTGCAGCCTTAACAAAGCGTCTTGATTGCCTTGAAAGAGGAAAAATCAAAATCCCCTATGGACATGATCCAGAGGAAGAAATAAATAAATTAAAAAGACACCGGGAGGTTCTCAACAAAGCTTCGGTTTCTACTACCATACCAAATTTATTTGGCATAGAGCATGCAAAACACCCGTTACAAATCACTCAAATAGAAGCCGAAAATCGAAGCGTCTCTTCAGCTTCAGATTCAAAACGAAAAATGAGCGTAGCCGAAATAAGAAATATGCTACGACAGCAGCACAAGGAGGAAACAAAAAAAAAAGGTCGGACCATTCTTACAAACAATTGATGTTAGAACCACGGCAATGGACACAAAGACGAGAATCGATATTTCAGGCTTATCGAAACAACCATGATTTCATCGCTCTGACAGAAAATAGTTTTTCTGAAGAAGAACGAACATCTTCAAACGCTGCTTCTGAAACTTTACATTCTCAGGATTCAAAATTGAACTCAACAGAAGAGGCAATCGCAACTCTAGCCTCAATTTTTACAGAAGAAGTCCATGATGAATCGACAACAAAAAAATATACAGCTGATGATGATATGTCCTCTGCTTCCTCCACGAAACAAAACCTTCGAACAGAACAAGGAAATCCAACTGCGGTTAAATTTACTCTGGATGACATCTCATATTCTATGTGGTCCTAGAGAATTCAAGACCTCCATGTCTGGTGTTTACACCGAAAACTATCTACCCATTATGAATAAGATATATTAGCTGATCTTACCACAAGATTCACAGAATCTTTGTATACATGGTAGAACATTCTACCAAAAATGAACCAAATCCAGTATATGTCTCTACCAAATCCAGTATATTGTCATTTTCCTTCATCTTCTCCCAATGGTCCAACTGTTGGATCTCCAACTTTATAGCGTTGATATAAACTCTTCTTTGAGTCTTTCTTATTGTTGGGTATGATAACGTTGCCCATATAGTCAAAATTCTAATTATAAACACAATAATCGCAGTCGCATATATTGAAAAACTGGTGTCCAGTTTTTGGGTCTTTGAGATAGATTATAAGATCTCCTTTGTCGTTGAAGGAATGAATACATTGACTTTCTCTGTTGGGAGACGAATTAGGAAAAATATTTAACATAAACATAGTAGGGAAAGTTGACCTTGAAGAGGAAGATTGTTATTCTTGATCATGATTAAATTTGATGGTAACAGCTCCATCTTTTCCTTTGATAAACCGTGATTCTACAGATTGTATAGGCTTCTTCTATTGATGTAGAGTTTCATAGTCTGTTATCCATTTTTCTGGTAGGAGCTTTAGAAGTTATTCTCTAGGAATTTGACGAGGAACATAGATACATGTTAGAGTAGATGAGTGATGATAGTTTGTTGTGATAAGCAAAGCAGAATTGTCATCTGGAGATCCTGGGATTGTTATGTCTAGAGCGTGATTCTGGACTCTGTAAGCCATTTGATAATGCAATGTGGCTTCACTTGTTTGTTGTGGCCCATTGAGTTGTAATTGGACCTGGAGGGCTGATAAAAGCTTCAAATCTTGGAGAGACATACAGAAATTCTGGTATAGTGTAAAAAAACATTGTTCCGGCATTAAGTGTTGTCTCAATGGTACCAATAACGACGTACTGGTAATTTATAAAATGTGTATCTAATAGGGCAATCATTGTTGTTATAAAAATGTCTTTTCTTCCATGATAGGTAAGAGCTAAGCGAATAGCCCCAAAATGAAGATGTGAGTATCCTTTTTGTCTCCATAATCGAGGAAGGTCTTCGGGTAATTTAAGAGTGACAAACTGCTCTTTGTGTGTAGCAGCTATGTGATGCTAGTTAAAGCGACTGGCTTGAATATATTCTAGTATGGGAGAAGACTTACTTTGAATGAAAGATTTAATTCTTTTGAGAGGACCAGCAGAGTGACAAGTAAAAACGTCATATGGATTTAACAGAGGAAGAGTGGTGTCGGAAATCTGGTTATTTTCAGAGATAGAGGAATGGGTTATTTCATATAAGTGGTCGAATCTCGTGGAGGTAGATTTTACAAAAAAAGAAAGGTAGATCAAGATTCATAACGCTATTGGAAGAAGAGGGTAAATCCATGAATGAAGGCCTCTCTCGTGTTTTCGCCCTTCCAGTAGAAGTTTGGCTCTGATACCACGATTACTGCTATGGAACGAAGATAGAGCGAAGAGGACGACGAACCAACAGTAGTAGCCCTACCTTACCAGAGTAAAAGTGGTGGGTTTTCCAAATGAAATATGATGCAACTTTTCCAAATCATCATACCTGGAAGTGGAAGAGAAGCCAGACATGCCTTGGCATGCAAAACTGCTCCAGTCTTTCCCACTATAACATGTAAATAACCTCTGTATCAATGGCCATTCTTCTCTTAAGAAGTATTACTCATACCATGGGCCCAACATCTTCAGATGCATGATCTGCAAGTGATAAACAAATATAGCAAGGGGAGAGTTAAATCCACTTCAAATCATCTAAAGACAATTTTACGAGCCATCTACATAGTATGACACTTAAAAGAAACACTTGAATTTTAGCAGCCACTCGAAGTACTTTAGTTTCACTTCATATCGGTATGCATTCCTATAAAAATTGATAAGTAATTACCAATGGGGATACATGGTATTTTATTATCCAGTTAAAACCCCCCACCATCCCTGCATGTAGCCACGGAGAGAAAGAAACTGTAACTGGATTTAGCAAATAGAAAGAAATGGTGTTGCATATAAATTACCTTCCTATACCACTTCTCAGATTGAAAGACTGAGAATGCAAATAAGTAGAATAATGATAAAAGTTTTGCATTTGACATCTCTGTTGCAAGATTTCACCATTTTAAGGAATTCATAATATACAAGAGTGCTCTCATATCTTATTGTACAGCCGTTCTACCAAATTTCTCCATGGTAATTTAGTAAACATTAAACAGCTACCACATAAAAAGCACTTACATAAATTTCACCATCAGAATTCATGGCTCCAGTCATCCCTTCTTTGATCGCAGTTCTTCCAATACCAACTTAATCTGATCCTGAACTAGCTCCAATCTCTTCGAATATACCTCTAGCTCCAATATCTGCTGGTTTTTCCACCTTTCATCAACCACTTCCCCTCCATTCTCGAAAGGTTTTGCTTCACCACCATAAGCAATAGGTAATGGAGTAATTGCCAGCCCTAGAATTCCTCCAGGCCCGCAGGGCCCGGCCATGGAACTGAACAACTCCTTTACTGCTGGTAACAAACAACTCCTCACCGTCTCCTCAATAAACTTGGCCAAATTGGTGATATACTATATCCATTAATCATATCCTTACTTGGAATTGAACCAATCATTTCGTCGATTCCCATTCCCAGTCGAGATCGTGAACGTTTGCGAGATTTTGAAGTCATTCCCATCATCTTCTCCATTCCATTCCCCACAATGTCTTCGTTTCTAGCATCAAAATTACTGGGAACAGAGAGAGGAATTTGGTCTTCATCGTCCAAGACATAGTCATCGAGATTGATTCTACCAAGATTTTTCCAGATCTTGGAGGATATTTGGAAAGTGGCTTGATCATGAGGGCTCTTGAAATTGACTTCTTTACCAGAAGAGATCCTGCTCAAAACGTTACGATATTTCCTCTTTAGTCGACGGAGCTTCTCAACAAGCTGATTCTTATTGAAATCCGATTGGAACTTGGACTTGATCTGGTCGTGGAACAAAGCGGTATCATTCGGATGGTGTTGAGAGGTACCTCGAAGCTTCGTATATTCTAGAAATCCTTTCAAGAGCTCGATCTCGTCTTCATCCGTCCAAAGTTTCTGAAAAAGTTTTCGTGAATCATCAGCCTGCTTCTTTTCCACCTGAAATTCCGGAATCATAGCTGATCTGCTCTCTTGCTTCAAATCAGATGAAGTAGCAACGACTGTGGTAGCGGCGGTGGAGGTCGAGCTTACAGATGTTCCGATTTGCATACCGGTGCCATAAACGGCGACGGTAACGGCAGAAGAAGCGCCGGTGAAAGAAGTGGAAGGAGGGCACCAACTAGCCCGTCGTTAACATCTTCGTCGTCGTCCTCGTCATCAAGAGATTCCTCGCCGTCGTCGTCCTCGCACCTTGTACGAAAGCCATGATAAGGGAGTAACATTTAAAACATTAATGGGACAATTTTAAGGTTTTAAATGTTTTCAGTGACATCGAAAAAGAAATATTTTATTTGTTGGATATCAATTTATCTGCCTTTATTGCTCGTGAGCCATCCTTAACCTTAATCTCCCGGTCTTAGTTGTAACTTGATTTTCAAATATTAAATGACTACTTGAGCCAAATATTATATTTTAATTATATTTTAATTAATCGATGCCTTAGAAGGGAGTATCATATTACTGAATTAGAATATACGAGTTAGTTTCGAGTGAGAAAACGATGACTAGTCTTAGAATCAGATTTGTCATGAGCCGGATGACATAATGATTTTATTTATGCTTAGAGAGGAGATCACGAATGTCTAAGAAATGGTTGCTTAAGTTTGATTTTTGAAAATATTATTAGGTTCTGAAAATTAAGAAGTTTGGCAAAAGTTATTACAATCGAAGCTCTTTGGTCGCAACCATTGGACGGAGGATTCATAAGATCATTTCTAAGGCTTGAGATTTAATTTTACTTTTAGTATCATATGAATTGCAAAGTTAGTTTTCTTAAATTGTTGTTTTAAAATTGAAATATTATTTTGATCATTCGTTTATTGAAAAATTGAAATGATTAATAGGACAGTGAAAAAATGTCTCCTTGAGTTTCGAATACCTAAACCTTATTAGAGTGTTTTGGCTTGTGACCGCCTAAATCTTGATTCTATTCATTGTTATACTTTATGAAATTCTGTTTATTTATGAAATTATTTAAAAAAAATTAATGTCTGCTCTTTTCGTAGTTTTGTTTTAATTAATTGATTATTAAATGTAAAATTACTTCTCAATTGAGTAGTCAGCTCACCTCAATTGATATTTTTTTAAAAAGTATTCGGGACGATCACTAATAGTTCCTTCAAAAGTTAATTTTGGAGAAAACTAGTTTTTCATTTAAATTTTTTTTTTTCTTGAGCAAACTTATTTTGAAACTTTAAGGTTGACACTGTAATTTTATTAAGATTTAGATTTAACTTGTTGAACTTTATTAAGAAAAAACTATATAAATGTCTTAATAGGGCCTAATCAATTATTGTAAATAAGTCTTTTGTTGTTTATTAAATTATATTCAAACGAAAAATGGTTGTGAGATTTATCTATTTTGAATGGAATCGTTCTCTATTTTGTAGAAGGCTCCTTTCCGATCGTGACAAGTTTGGACTCCCATTATTTGCCATTTTTTGGGATTTTTGGAAAATTTTCCAATATTAGACAGCTAGAAATTTGCCTAGAATAATAAAATTAAATGATAAAGAACTTGCACTAGTAATATTTAATAAAGGTAAAAAATTTTAAAAAAAATCTTCAAAATTAAAAAAAAAAACTCCAAACTTTAAAAAAATATGTTAAAAAACCTCAAAGTTTGATGAAATATATAAAAAAAATCTTGGCGAGAGGCGAACCACCTTTGAAATTATTCAATATATCGTGAAAAATGATTACTGTATCATATTAAAAAAAGTGAATCTCATCGACTTACAACAAAACACTATGTCAAAATGATTGATCGTTACAACTTTACGCATTGAAGATGAATGATTAATTGGTCATTCAAATAAAATTTTTTATTGATGAACACATATGCGTTCAAAAAATAAAGGATCGACTTGCATCAACAAAATAGATCGCAAACACATATTGACCAAATGTGGTCAAGTAGACTACAACACTAGATTGTGTGATCGAATATCATCAATGTATGCAGTTGGCCGCCCAAATCGTGAAGATTAGGACATGTTTATGAGTTTCAACGTCACTACCCAAGAGTCCTAAACAAATCGGCCCGCTGCAGCGCCCGAACTAAGTCGTCGCGTAGTTTGTAGCCCCCATGACTTAGATGAAGACGCAATTAAATGATCCATCAAATATACTATTGACTAGATGTTAATGAAATATGCATGATATCTCAATTGCTTATGAAATATCATATGCAATCGAGTAACACATACATAAACTTACATAGATCATATCATACATCAACAGTTAAAACATAAGGCCATAGTAAAATAATAAATAATAGAAATATCAATTATCCATAGGCAGCAGTGGAGGTGGAGGACGAGATGGTGGAGGTGGATGTCGACCGCTGAGGTCAAGTTGGAAGCCCAGGAACAAATCAAGGATGCACACCATTGCGGTCAACTGGTGGTGGATGATTTCCAAGCGTATGACCTGCTATAACTGCATCTCCCAAACCTCATCCAGCCGCTTTGACACCTGCCGCTGATATAACTCCGAATTTTACTATTGTACGGTCAAATGTTCAATATGTTCATACATCGACCACTATGCATGATATATCGACATTTTCTGCATCAACGTCGCTAATAGTAGATCATGCATAAATAAACTTTTGAATAAGCTTGTGGATCAACACACCTAGCAAAAGGTTCTTTGGACCTCCCATCTGCACATTTGTCATGTGCGTCAGTACCAAGTACCCCGGGTTGAACCGTTGTTCGTATACAACATATACATAACGTACAAGTCTATGCAATTGATCAAGTCACGATTGTAGGATCGAGATTAACCTAAGAGGGATGGTGAATTAGATTAATAAAATTTTACTCCGATAATTAAACTTTAATCAAATTCGTGCGTATGGTTTACTCAGACTAAAACTATAATGCAGAAAAGATAAACAACTTAATAGAGTTGAGAGAGAGAGAGATTGACACCGGATTGTTAACGTGGTTCGGCCAACCTTTCCTACGTCCGCGCTCCAAGGTACGTCCTTGAAGATTCTTCCCGCTCAATTTTTTGAGCTCACTCCGATTGACTTACGGGTGTCAATCAAACCTTTACAGCGACTCTTCTTTAGGAGAGGCGTCACCCCTCTTACAAATTTTGCTCACAGAGTATAATTCTAGGATTACGGTTACTAACCGACTCTCTCAATCACCAAGTGAATATTCAAGATAGAAATACAAAGATTGAGAGAATGAAATAATTCTCTAAAAATTGGCAGCACTTCGGCTTTCTTTTTGCTCTCCCGAAAATCTCTATTTCAATCGGCATCTCAGCAGCTATTTATAGATTTCGTTCTGCGCAGGCTGGATCGGTTGACATAAGTACGGGAACGGTCGACATAGATATAGCCGTTTAGACACATTCAGATATAGCCGTTGGGAGTTATCTCTTCTTTCTGCTCTTGATCGATTGACATATCTTTTGATCGGTCGACATAAGTTTTAGTGAGTTGCCGTTAAGAAGAGCTTTGGTTGACATAGATATGGCCTCTGGACATGTATGCGGTTGACACAATTATAATGGAGTCGACACAAATATTTGGGTAAGGTCGACACAGATTCTTCTCTGAGGTCGACACAAATTCTTCTCTGAAGTCGACACAAAAGATTTGGATGGGTCGACACAGTTACACATTGTTCTGCCTGTTTGGGTCGACACAATTTGTATAGGTGGGTCGACACAACTTTTACGTTTGGCTGAGACTTAGCTTCTGTTTTGGACATGGGTCGACACAAGGATAATATGGGTCGACACAATTGAAAAGACTCGGCCTCTGTTTTGATTAAGGGTCGACATAAAGACTCTAGGGGTCGACACAAATTAGAAAGGCTAAGCTTCTGTTTTGAATATCTTGCGGCGACACATTCTTATAGCGGTCAACATAACATTCTTCTCTGGTTAACTCATCGGTCGACATATAACGTAGCGGTCGACATAAGTAGGTTGCTGCCCGAAGATAGGTCGACATATCTGGTAACCGGTCGACATAAGTTTATCCTCTGCCTGAGGATGGGTCGACATAACTGGTAATCGGTCGACATAACCTGTAACAGACTTAACAATTTCTGCAAAACTCGACTGACTTGTTAGACAAAAAAGGTACCCTTCATTGAAGGTATTTCATATACATTATTCAAATCAACTTCTCTTTAATGGTTAATCAATTATATAACATATTAATATTCATTATAAAAAAACAATGGTTACTTTAATCATAGTTAAAGCTAACAACGATAGTCGTCACGAGGTAACACCATGTGACTTATGATGTTGTGCACGATCGTCGAAGTAATAGTTAGGTCCTTTGAATTAGGCATGTGAAAGACCTAAACTTCGTCGTTCTCAAGTATGACGAGAGGAATGATACGCCTAAGCCATCGTTGATGAACTCACAAGGCTAAGATGGATAATAATATTCATTGTTGGCGGATGAATTGATTGATATAGTCTACCAATATCGTCATGTCATGATCAAATAAAAATGTCTTCCCGCTGTCAACCTCACCAACTGTACTAAATTTGGCGTAGAAGAGTCAGACTCATCTTTCTATATATGAACCAATCATTTCAACCAATTGGCACAAGTCAATTCTCTAAAACATATCAACTAGGCCCATCGTATCAAATGCCTCAAACTTAACACGTTTTGATGGGATAATCATTCGATGGACATAAACATCACAAAATAATCGATCGTACTGGATCATCATGAGCTCCTGTGAATGAGCATGGATAGATGACCAAGACAGAACCTAGCGTGGTCAGGGAGGTCAAAATGATCTAGGCTCGAATGTTGAACACGTTGTCATTTCCCCTCTTTTTGTAAGATGCATTGTCAAAATGGGCAAAGCTTCGCTAAGCAATGACTTTTGAAAAGTATGAAGGAGGGAACGAGGTCTATATATAGACGGGCGCTGACTCGATCCAAAAGATTAATTACAACATTAAAAAGTTATAAAAAGAGTTGTTGGTGCATTTACGCACGAATCTGATGTTAAAACGAGTACAAAGAAGAAAAAAAGAAAAAACAAGTATTTTTTTGCACTAATTTTAGGGTTGTCTTAGTCGGGAGCTCAGCCTCCACCGACAACCCGCCCCAAACACGCTCCCAAGCAGTGAGCTAAAATGAGAGGTTCACCTCCCGGTTCACTCTCAGCCGATCCCTCGACATGGGTTGTTGACTCCATAGCCTGAGTTTTTTTAAAAGCATTTTAAATTTTGAGATTTTTTAGCTTGTTTTTTCAAAATTTGAAGACTTTTTTAATTTTCACCCATTTAATAAATAACTAATTAAATATCAAATAATTTTAGGTTAATGTTCTAAATTTTTAATTTCTACTCCCTCATTTTGGTTTAGGGGTGGGCAACGGATCGGATTGGATCGGATTGATGCCGATCTAATCCGATCCGAATGTTATCGGATTGGAGTTTTGGATCCGATCGGATCGGCTCCAAAACTTCATCCGAATCCGATCCGATCCGAATCCATTTCAAATTATCGGATCGGATCGGATCGGATTACTTAATCGAATTTGGAAAGTTTAATCGAATTTGGAAAGTTTAATCGGATTTGGAAAGTTTAATCGGATTTGGAAAGTTTAATCGAATTTGGAAAGTTTAATCGGATTTGGAAAGTTTAATCGGATTTGGAAAGTTTAAATATCCCCAAAGTTTAATCGGATTTGGAAATTTTAATCGAATTTGGAAAGTTTAATCGGATTTGGAAAGTTTAATTGAATTTGGAAAGTTTAATCGGATTTGGAAAGTTTAAATATCCCCAAAGTTTAATCGGATTTGGAAATTTTAATCGAATTTGGAAAGTTTAATCGGATTTGGAAAGTTTAATTGAATTTGGAAAGTTTAATCGGATTTGGAAAGTTTAAATATCCCCAAAGTTTAATCGGATTTGGAAATTTTAATCGAATTTGGAAAGTTTAATCGGATTTGGAAAGTTTAATCGAATTTGGAAAGTTTAATCGGATTTGGAAAGTTTAATCGGATTTGGAAAGTTTAAATATCCCCAAAGTTTAATCGGATTTGGAAATTTTAATCGAATTTGGAAAGTTTAATCGGATTTGGAAAGTTTTATTATCCCCAAAGTTTAATCGGATTTGGAAATTTTCGAAGCTGTGGCCAATAAATACACGATTGAAAGCTTGAAACCCCAATTCAAAAATTTAGGGATATTTAATCGGATTTGGAGAATCCGACGTTCGGATTGGATCGGATTGGCTTCGAATCCGATAGCCAATCCGATCCGATAACGATCCGAACGTCGGATCAAATTACATATTATTCTACCGAATACTTGATCCGATCCGACCGAATCCGATCGGATTGGATCGGATCGTCGGATTGGATCGGATCCGCCCACCCCTATTTTGGTTCCTGTTCTCTTGGTTCTGTAAAGTAAAATCAAATACCAAACAAAATTTTTGTCTCAATATTAGTTCACTGCAGTAATATACTGTCTAATTTCTAATAAAAACGAACCTTACTAGAAAAGTTTTGGTTTTGGTTTGATGTAGTCTGCAGTTAAAACTGAATCAATTGTCACCCTAACAAAAAGGATATCAATGAACTCTATATAGAGAGATTAAACCAGAGACGAACATGAAGGTGCCAGACTTGTCATTTACGTGGGAGAGAGTAAGGAAGATTTGATGTTTTCTTCCATGGGCGAAGAGAGAACCAGTTTATTATGGTTGGTTTATTTCAAAGTTATTGTACTGCCAAAGAGAGAAACGGTTCAACCAACGAATCCACCAAATGCAAAGATTAGAACAAAACAATGACCAACCAGACCAATATTGGCATTGTTAAGAGGATGGGATGATAAAATAATCAGTACATGAGAAACTTTTCTTTCGTTTTCTCAAATACCTGTTCGGCTATAATGGCACCGGAGCCGTCGGCCTGCTTGATCTCCAACTGCGCCTTCTGATAGAATCCGGTCCCCCTCAATGCGTCGGCTATGAAATCATCGAACCCGATTGCAATTGCCGCTTCGGCTTTCGCTCCGTATACCAATCTCTGCGACAAACACAACTATCTTCAAGTGTCTAGTTGAATAAAAAACAAAAACATGATTTCACTTTCTAAAAACATACTAGCCAAAAAAAGGAAGGAGAAATTTTGAACCCAACCTTGATTCTAGAGAGATGGATGGCACCAAAGCACATGGGACAGGGTTCACATGATGCATATATTTCACAGTCTGACAGCTCAATTTGATTGAGCTTCTTACAGGCCTGATAAACTCATTCCAACAGTCAGATATAGGAGATAACAAACTATGATTATAAACAATTGATGCTTTTATGAGGATGACAAACTGCTCTCCAAATATTCATATGAAATCATCCCGATTAAATCTGGCATAAATGAGATCGTTTAAAACTGTTTGAGATAAAAAAAAGTTTGTATGGGCTAATCAAAGGTTTTTGAATAATCGAATCGTAATTTATAATACAATTTTGGTCTGTTTCTTGAAGAGTATAAAAGTTCTCTTGAAAACATATGACCAAAAGTTTTGCAGCACAATATGGGGAGATATGAAAAAAAGGGGAAAACAAGCTTAAATGAAGAAATTGTTTTAAATTATCTATTTTACTAAATTTGTGTTCATATTTGACACGTTGATCATAGAGACAAATTCTTATGCAATCTGAGTAGTAGCATTATCTACCTTGTTTCTCATATTCTTCTATAGGTAATCGAACATCTAAGCACTATCACATGAACAAATATCACTTGTTTGGCTGACACTTATTACAAAATATAATTTTTTTAACAGCGAAGGAAAAGGAAAAGGCTGTACGGGTATGTGTTTAAACAACATTGTCAGCTCATAATTGCCTAGTTCTCTTATTCCATCTTCATAAAAAATAAAAGCATAAGAGAGGCAGAGAAATATTATTTGTACTAGTTCCAACTTTAGAAAAAAGTGTAACAAATGCTATCAAATGGTGTAACGTTGAATTGCAAAACATAAGACTTGTATTGGTAAAAATGCTAACCTCTCGTATCGCAGTCACTTCAGCATGTGCAGTGGGGTCCGTGTTTCTCAAAACCATGTTGTGACAGCTCACAACAACTTCATCTTTATGAACGACAACCGCACCAAAAGGGCCACCATCTCCACATTCAACTCCTTTGTAAGCCTCCTCAACTGCTTTTGTCAAGAATTTGTGGTCTCTGTCCTGTACAGCTGATTTGACAGTAGAATGGATAGAGAAATCAATGATATATCACGAGGCAAGGAAAACATTCATAGATTACAAAATAGAAATGGTTCAGGAGAAAAGCAAAGAATGATGTAAGTTTGGCGAATGAAAAGATAAACCAGACCACAATTGACAATTTGTGATAATTTAAGGCTAAAGCTGAACTCAAGAAACAATATACAAAATCTTTAAAAGTGTAGGGCTTCGTCAAATCCAGAAACCTACGTTTTTAATATCGTGGTATTCCTAATTAGGGACTAGAGTAGAAGATGCACGTACCCATTGGCCTATTTCTTACAAGTGGCTAAATCAAGATTTTAAAATTCTGTGGTTTCACTACCATTCTTGGACCTTCCGTGATTAGCAATATCTCATACTTCAGGTCACAGTTAATAAAAAAAGTAAAGCATACAATTTCTTCTTTTCATTGTCCAAAATGGGAAGATGAAGAGGGAGACTGAGAAGAAGTTAGACCTGCGATGAAAATTGTTTGATATTACCTTCTTGATGACCAGAAAAGGCAGAAGCCACAGAGATAGTTCCATCTTTAGCTTCAATAACTGAGGATCAATAAAGCAAGAAAGAACATGAATATAAACTTCAGTTTCATTTTATATGCACACATATCACACAACTGTATAGGAAGGATAAAAAAAATAATCTGACCTTATCCGTATTTGATAAATTCATTTTACCTTGTATATGGATAAAGAGAAAAAGAGTAACAACATGGAATATTACTAAGAAAACTGACTGTCTAAAAGTTGCTGTAATTTATACTGGGAATTGGATGTGCCCACCGAACAGCGATATCGAGTCATCATCCAATTTTAGTTAGTTTTTTAAGGCTTGTATTCAGATAAAAAGCTTAATTGACAAAGAATAAAACGGCTTCTCTGTTTATCGATTTTTTCTATATCCCGGATAAACACCATCCACTCTCAAGTCCCAACTTCTAAAGAGTACATCAAGTATCAAGTTTCCAAATTAAATCATACTCTCATGAAAAGTAAATAAGTGCACAAGTTCAATAACCAGTAACAATAAAAAAATCAATTTTTGACAAATGAAGAAATATCTCGCGCTAAACATGGTAGATTTAGTCCTACCAGGCTGAAGAAAGGCAAATTCTAATTCTATACCAAATAGTAAAATCATTACCAATGGATATGGAAAGATAACGTTCATGCCTTCATGGAAAGAAACATTGAACATAAATTGCAAAAAAAAAAAACTGCTTCTGTGATTACTAATAAAAGTCTCACCCAACAGAAAAAGAAAAAAAGTACTCTTCTCTATTGAGAAAGATAAAATTAATTTCAACTTTTTTGCAATGCGCCACCAAAAAATTCTTCAAAATGATTTCAAACGTTTCGACTCCAATTACTAAGTAGAACCACCAAATATTCATCAAGAGCGAATCAAACTGCTAAAGATCTAAATGATCTACGCCCACCTAAACAAACCAATTTAAATGCAAGCTGACGTGATGAGAAATTTTTCAACGCCCGACATAAGCGATGGATTCATCAACTCAGTTGAATCCCAGAACAAAAAAAAGACAAAACAAAACCAACGTCGTAGTTCGAGAGAGTAAGAAGACAATCAAAATCATGAAAGAATAGAGGAGATCAACTTCGACCTGATTAAGAAAAAACAAAATTCACAGAAAAAAACGATTACCATTAGCGTCTCCCATGGTGGAAAGAATCGAGAAAAGTAAGATAAACACAAGGGTAGAAGAAGGAAGCACGCCAAGCAAAGGGGGTAAAGAAAATGAAAGAATAGAGGAAGAAAACTTGAGCACGAAATGGAGAGGGAAGAGAGAGACCTCAACAGAGAGAAGCACAGGCAACACACGTGAAGCGTCACAAGATTTATTGTATATTCTTAATGCAAACTTTAAACGTGTAATTTATCTATGAGTAACTAAGAAAAATTAACCCTTTTCTCATTTACGTTAGCTTCGTCTTCTGGTTTTGAATCAACAACATTTAGACACAGAAATCAAGGGAGCTATCGAGCCCGCTCGCTTGATTGTCTCATCACTGTAACGATCTGAATGAGGCTTAAGTCTTGCAGGCAAGCCCAAGCCGACACAAAGTAAATATTATGCAAAAGCTATGTTTATGAATCAACTTCTAGTATTATTGGTAGGCATTATAAAAAATATCACTTTAATGAGCAAACGAGAAGTAGTACACAATTACAATTGAATGCTAGTGGTACGAGTAATTTTATATATTCACATGATAGATGAAGAGAATATGTTGTAAAATATGTCGCAAAAACAAAGTACTAATGTTGATATTTGATATCCAGAATTGTAAAAAAAATATTTAAGAATATATTAATCATAATTATAAATGAGTTTTTCATACGCGACATTATTAAAATATAAAAAAATATAAAACAATAATTAATTACTTTATTTGCAAATGTGGTTATTATGTACATTTGCATTACTTTCGATTTATGAAGTACATCTAATGCACTTAGATATGTAATTGTTACTTTTTATTTTATTGATGAGAAGTGACAACTAAATAAGATAATATTAAGATTTTGTAATTGTGAATATTCATATAGTGATGTTACGATTTATTAATATATTACAGTGTTGCTAATTTATTTTCTTAAATTTTCAAAATATTTTTTTAATCGGCACTCAAACGACTACTAAACATGATTGGTGAAAGAAAGTTCGATCATTTTGAACTTAAGTTGTAAAAAATTGAAGTTTCTCAAGTGTTGCCAAATGTAAGTGCGAACATTTTGTGCTTATCGTTATTGATATTGTATTGACAATAATTTGTTTATATTATAGATATTGGACGACACTGTTGAGTTTTTAGGTGACTTTTTCTTTATGACTTTTATTCAATGATTATGTGATTGGTTGATGTTATGCTTAGTTGTTGGTTATAGAATTCTTTCATAATTAGATGCGTAGTTCATGATTATTTATTGACTATTCAGTCGTCAGTCGATTAATTTCTTAGTTGACGTTTTTCTTATAACTAACTGATTAGTGATGATTATTTAGTAGTTACTTGATTAGTTTTTAGTTATGATCGTCGATGTTTCAGTTGATATTTTTATTTTTATAATTAATTGATCAGTAGTCAATTATTTGATATTAGATTATTAGTTGATAATGTGCTTTTTTTTATAATTTATATTTTATTATAAATGGTAATTTGGGTGGACACGGCCCGGGCTGCGCCGGTTTTGGAGTGAATCGAAACTGGAATTGTAAAATACGAGCTAGTTCTGGTTTGTTCTAATGCGGTTACATATTTAAAAAAAATAAAATATATATTTTTATTATATTTGAGTCAGATTTTAAGTTTTTAGATTCAGTTTAGAATCAATTTTTGAGTTTATATCTAGTTTTATTTGATTTTATGTCGAGTTTAATCAAATTTTAAGTCATTTTTGGACTTACGGTTCAGTTCACGATTTTTAAAAATTGGAACTAGTGATCGGTTCAAAACTGGTGATTCTAGTTCAGATCATGATTCGATCTTGTTTTGCTCATCCCTATGGGATATGAAATAAGAACAAAACCAAAAAAATATGAAGCCAAAAATTGAAAAAACCGTTGCCCAATTCGACCAAACTGGAAAAGATCAAAACCTACCCAAACTGGAAGCTTATGATTTGGTAAAATTATTTGCTCAATTTTATAAATATAACTTACATTAATTTATAAAAAGTAACAAAATCCTTATGAGATTTATAACATGGGCTACCGGCCTGACCTTAATAGAATTTGAGTCCTACATTGCTTCACCTTAACATGATTTCTACGAAACATATCCATGATGCATGCTCGTCAGCCAAGTCTTCAATCAATCTCCACCTCAAATCAAATTATGCTTGTAACGAATCAAAAACCAAACCCTAATAAGTTATTACTTCTTAAAACTTTTTATTTAGATAAGGGAGCTCGCGGAGTAATACATTCTTTTGCATAAAAAACTTTTTCGTTTCAATTATAAACTTGAAACTTGTAGCTCTTGTCTAACTTTTCGTAAAATAAAATCCTTTTTGTAAAAATTATTTTAACAATTCTTTAAAAAATTCCACATAAATCGTTCATCTAAAATAATTAAAAACTTATTTAGAAATTGTTCTTAAATCTATAAAATATTTAAAATTATTATATTCATACATCATAAAGTTCATCTATAAGTCATAAACAAAAAATTAAAAAAATATAACATGTCATGCATTTCGTAAAACATTTTTACTTTGTTTGAGAGCTTTCTTAACAGTGTTCTTTTCCTATTTTTTACATCTCAGTTTGAGATCCTAAGCAGGTTAAAAAGGTCTCTCTAGCTACTCGTCCATTCAAGAAAATATTGAGATACTCTACACCTTCAGAGAGAGTTCACACATTTGGCAACAACTTGTTTGAAATCCCGACTCGCACACCTTACATTATAGTTGAGAGAATCTAAGAAAGTCGAAAATGTGTCTTCAACTATTCGCATCTTTAGGAGATTTTTGAGATACTCGAAAATGTGTCTCCAGCTATTCGCATCTTTAGGAGAGTTTCGAGATACTCCATACCTTCGTGGCGCACATTCAGGAACCACCCATCGGATAACCTAGCTTGCAACTCATTTCATTTTGTCTACCGTAAATAGCTTGAAAAGGAGATAGCCTACGGCTGAAAGTACCCCGTAGTTGATAAACATTTGATGTAGATATTTAATCTGCAGAAAAAAGCTTCAAACAAAAAAGTGCCAAGTATGGTTTCAAAATTCAATTACTACTTATGTTTGGTTATTTGTCTGCAGATGTTGTTAAATTGGTTGTTCCCGACATTGAGTCTTCAACCGTTAACCACGCATGTACTTGGACACCTAGTGCATGTGTTTCTTATTCTTGCCTCACATAGCCTTATTTTAGCCCCACTATTTAAAGTTTAAACACTCATTAGAGCTTGTCACAAAGGGTACAATGAGGAACTCAAAATTTAAAAAAAAAATGTGGTCAATTGTAAAGTGCCCAAAATCAAGTTTCTCTCAAATGGCAAAATCATCGTTGTCTATAGTGCTGATGATGCACAACTTTCATGTTACATGAAAAATATTTCATCATGAACATTTAAGGACCGTTGTTATGATAAATTGAGTCATTGGTGCTGTAAAACATAACATTCATTGTTCTAATCTATTATTCAATTATTTCCTTATATATTTACTGATGAGAACCACGAGTATATCAAACCCGGGACCCTTCAACAATGCAGAAAAAGATACCTGGATCGCCTTTGAATCAAGTAAGAAGAACTTGACCCCAATCGAACCTTGCCGACGGAACCTAAGTTATCAAACAAGGAGCTTGACCCAGACCAAACTTGTCGGTAAGAACCAAAGCTATCAAATTTGATCTATCAAGAATTAACTTGATGAAGATCGAGTTCTTCGCAAAGAACCAAAGAGAAAATCTCTCCAAAACACTCAAGGTGAATTAATCATAAAAGTTGTGTCTTTCATAATAACTTGGACGCCTTTAAATAGGCTACATAAACCTAACTAAAATAGGAAATAAAAAGATATTAGAAAACTAAAATATCTTTAAGAAGATTTTTCTCAAATCTGTTAAGATTTTCTCCCATCAAAGATTTACTTGTTGGTAAAGTTATCTTGTAGTGGGCTTGAGCTCTTGGGCTTGTATTCTTGACCACCTTGCATGAAATCAATATTTTCTTCAACACTTAACATAATAAACGTTTTGTTTTGATGTTGAATGGATTCTTTCATTTGATTTTCTTCCACTAAATCACATAACGCTTCATGCATTTTCTTAGTTCTTGACCTTGTCATTGAGCCTCCAATTCCTTGCAATTGGTCTTTCTCATTGGGATTGATTTGTGTTATCACTTGAGGTAGTTGCTATCTTTCCCTTGAAATCTTCTTTAGGCTTTATAGTTTGTTTCTCGTGCCTCCAAGTTGATTTCCAATTTGTTGTTCCACCTTGATAGACTTGTGTAATAATTCCTCTATGTCTACATAGTGCTGCATGTCCACTATGTTATAAATTTCTCTATTCAATCCTCCAATAAAACGTGCCATTGTTGCTTCCTCGTCTTCCTCTGTGTTGGCTTTCATCATGGTTGATTCCGTCTCTTTATAATAATCTTCCACACTTTTTAAACCTTGTTTTAGTTCTTGCAATTTCCTGCAAAGATCTCGATGATAATAACTAGGAACAAATCTCTTACGCATAAATGTTTTCATTTCTTCCCACGTGGAAATGGTTCTTTCGTCATGCCTTCTCTGAGTTCTCACTAGTTGATCCCACCATGTACTTGCATAGTCCATGAATTCCATTGAAGCCAACTTGATTTTCTTTTCTTCGGTATAATTGTGACAATCATATATATGATCTACCTTTCTTACTCATTCCAAATATGATTCGGGATCACTTTTACCATGAAAAGAAGGAATCGTCATCTTGATGTTGCTAAGGTTGCCATCTTCTCGTTTTTTTTTTTGATACCACTCCTTTTTGTAACTGTTGCTCTCATTCTCGGACTCAACTTCTTGCTCTATTTGTTTAATATTTCCTCGTGCAAGGCTACTAGTTTGAGCCTCTAACATATTCAATCTCATTTCAATTTTTTTTATCTGTCCTTGTATGGCTTTGGCGTATGCCTCTGGATCAACAATAATTCGACTTTCATCCATACTCATTTCTCAATATAAGAAACAAAAGAAACCGTTAGCGAAAAAAATAAATGGACCTCACTCACTCCCTCACGTGTTGACACTCAATCAATGTCACTCACACTCGTATTTCTCTCAATTAATGGCTTTTTATAAAATAGTCTCACACTCTTGTCTTTTTCCTCTCAATTTTCTCTTTTAGTTCTTTATGTAAGAACCCAATTCAGGAGAAATATTCAGCAAGTAAAAGCAATCAAGATCAAACTTTTAAGCCAAAAATTCAAACTTCCAAAATCGTCAAAGTCAAACTATTTTGAAAGAAATAATGCGATCCAAGGAAAACGTATGTATAATGACGAATGATGATAATGAAGTATTGCTCTAATGATGTAAGAGCAATAGAAGCAATGAATAACTTTGAAGTCACCAAAATCAAAAGAACTAACTTTGAAACAAATATTGTTGACGACAAATAGTAAGCACTATTTGAAATAACAAGATTTTTTTATAACGATAGCAACAAAAAGAATAAGCCACAAATCGTTCTTTTTTTTTTGCTTGTGCTTTTACTTTTTTTTTTTTTTGCACAATGATTTTTTTTTTTCACGTTTTTTTTTACCACGATTTTTTTTTGCTTTTTTTTTATAAGAAGATGGAAAGATGGGAAGAATAAGAAAACTAAATTAAAGATAGAAACTTAAATAAAGGAACCAAAGCTCTGATACCAAATGATGAGAACCACGAGTATATCAAACCCGAGACCCTTCAACAATGCGGAAAAAGATACCTGGATCGTCTTTGAATCAAGTAAGAGGAACTTGACCTCAATCGAACCTTGCCGACGGAACCTAAGTTATCAAACAAGGAGCTTGACCCAGACCAAACTTGTCGGTAAGAACCAAAGCTATCAAATTTGATCTATCAAGAATTAACTTGATGAAGATCGAGTTCTTCGCAAAGAACCAAAGAGAAAATCTCTCCAAAACACTCAAGGTGAATTAATCATAAAAGTTGTGTCTTTCATAATAACTTAGACGCCTTTAAATAGGCTACATAAACCTAACTAAAATAGGAAATAAAAAGATATTAGAAAACTAAAATATCTTTAAGAAGATTTTTCTCAAATCTGTTAAGATTTTTTCTCCCATCAAAGATTTACTTGTTGGTAAAGTTATCTTGTAGTGGGCTTGAGCTCTTGGGCTTGTATTCTTGACCACCTTGCATGAAATCAATATTTTCTTCAACACTTAACATAATAAACGTTTTGTTTTGATGTTGAATAGATTCTTTCATTTGATTTTCTTCCACTAAATCACATAACGCTTCATGCATTTTCTTGGTTCTTGACCTTGTCATTGGGTCTCCAATTCCTTGCAATTGGTCTTTCTCATTGGGATTGATTTGTGTTATCACTTGATCCACATCACCTTGGAAGCAATCCAATTAAGGTGCTATCTCCCTCATGTGAAGGAGATTAAAACTCCCTCATCACCGAACATTCGTACTCAGTTTTATATTTGAATCTAAAAGAGTGCTTTGCATCTCCTTCCTTGGCCATTTTCTAACCTCCAAGACTCGGCTCTCCGGTGAGTAATATCCGGCGACTCGAGAGTATTCCTTCAAGGTTTTGGCTTCCCTTCCAAGCTAGGATAAGTTAGGCTGTGCTACACGTCTTCAACCACTCTCCCGTGGTCTTAGAGTAAGCGTGTAATCCACATTAGCTCTTGTCAACCTCCCATTACCTTGCATTTTCCAATCACCCTCATCCCTTTTTCCGATAACCACCTTTTTTTACACCCGATATTCCCCTCTACATAACTCTCGATTCCCCAAATATTTTACCCTCATTTTTTGAGGTTAAACTCGTCTCTCATTCTCAAACAATCCATCCAAATCTCGGTTGCAAACTCCGTATGCAACCCGAGAACTCTCTTTCTTAATATCACCCATTTCCGGCTCGTTTCTTTACTTCTTTCTCACTCGAAGCCTATTTTATTCCCCTTTCCATTCTTGAAGCTTGTCATAAAGTTCCTAGTTAAAATTTTAGCCCATTTTCTTTACTTCTTTCTCACTCGTCATTTTTTAATTGTCTCGAAGCATAGGCAATCACCTTTCCTTCTTGCATTAGAACACAACCCAATCTAATCTTAGAAGCATCATAATAGATACTATATCTTCCTTCTTCTATCGGAATAGAAAAAATGGGGGCCGTTGTCAACCTTTGCTTTAATTCGTGAAAACTTTGTTCACATTCCTTGGACCACCAAAACTTCATATTTTTCCTTGTTAATCTGGTTAATGGAATAGCAATCTTTGAAAATCCTTCAATAAATCTTCAGTAGTACCCAGCTAAGCCGAGGAAACTCCGTACTTCTCCAACATTCTTCGGTTGTGCCCAGTCCATAACAGCTTGTATCTTTTCTGGATCAACGGAAATACCTTCTTTGGATATAACATGTCCAAGGAATTAACCTTATCAAGCGAAAACTCACATTTAAAAAACTTGGCATATAACTTATGAAGTTTCAGTGTAGACACTACAGCCTTCAAGCTTTCTATGTGCTCCTCATCTGATCGAGAATAAATCAATATGTCGAGAATAAATCAATATGTCGTCAATAAAGACGATCACAAATTTATCCAAGAATTCCCTGAATACACGATTCATTAAATCCATAAAGGCCGCTGGTGCGTTGGTCAAGCCAAAAGACATAACTAGAAATTCATAATGTCCATATCTGGTTCGAAATGCCGTTTTAGGAATATCTTTTGTCTTGACCTTCAATTGATAATATCCAGACCTTAAATCAATCTTCGAGAACACACATGGACCTTGTAATTAGTCGAATAAATCATCAATTCTTGGCAACGGGTATTTGTTCTTTATCGTCAACTTATTTAACTCTCGATAATCAATGCACATCCTTAATGAACTGTCCTTCTTCTTAACAAATAGGACTGGAGCTCCCCATGGTGAAAAACTCGGACGTACAAAACCTTTGTTAATTAAATCTTCTAGTTGTACCTTTAGCTCCTTTAGTTCCATTGGAGCCATTCTGTACGGGTTCTTTGATACTGGTTCTGCTCAAAGATAAACATCAATAACAAATTCAATCTCGCGATCTGGTGGCAAACCTGGAAGGTCATCCAAGAATATCTCAGAAAATTCCTTAATCACCAAAATATCGTGCAATGTCTTTTTAGGCTGCTTTTGCACATCAATAATGCTTGCTAGAAAGCCTTCACATCCAGTCTCTAGTAATTGTTGAGCTTTAATAAACGAAATCATAGACATACTTTGACCATATCGTATAGCTTGAAAGAAATACTCTTCCACATCGGGCGGCTTGAAACTAACCACTCTGATCCGACAATTGATAGTGGCAAAATGTCGAAAGAGCCAGTCCATTCCTAATATAACTCGTATCCTCTCATATCCATTACTATGAAGTCCCCATACAAACTACGACCACTTACAGAAACCACGGAATCAAGTAATATATAATTCAAATGCAATTGTTCTCCAGAAGGTAACATCACATCATAAAAATGCTCAGCTACCATTGGTGAACAATCTAATTTAACCACAAGCGCAGACGACATAAATGAATGTGTAGCACCAGAATCAATCAACACATATGCAGGCACACTATTAATCAAAATAGTACCTGATACCACAGCTGGTTGATCCACATCTTCAGGTTCAATCATAGCAAACACTCTCGGATTTGCCTTAGGTTGCTCTTTCTTTACGTGGGAACAATCTCTAACCATGTGACCAATCTCTTTGCACTTAAAACAACGTCCAGTGCCTGCTACACATTTTCCAAAATGCATTTTTCCACACTTCGAGCACAATTTGGTTTGAGTAGAATCTTGAATTCGCTTTCCTTTATTTGCATCAAACTTATCTTCATTCAGCCTCTTCGTGTCTCTTGATTGTTGTCATACTTTATGTTGTTGAGGTTGAACCGGTTTGAAGAACTGCCTTTGAGATTCCCTTTGCTTTTGAAATTTTACCTCGGCCTCCTCAATCTCTAACGCTTTAGTTACCACACTGGCATATGTTACATTCTCCGTACCTGATATCTTTACTCCTCGATATATCCCTATCTCCAATCCTTGAGTAAATTGGTATACTTTTAGTTCATCATTAGCAACCAAGTGTGGAGCAAACCTGGATAGTGCTTCAAACCGCTGTATGTATTCAGCTACCGTCCCGATTTGTCTTAACTGAATAAACTTCACCATCTTCGATGTACGCACTGCTCTACTAAAATACTTATTGTTGAATACTGTCTTAAATTGCTCCCAAGTCATTTCCTTCACATTGGTAGTTGCCTTTATTGTATCCCACCAAAACCGGACATCATTCTCTAACATAAACACAGCACATGTTACTCTATCCCCACCTTCTATTTTGGCATACTCAAATAGATCTTCTAACTTTCGAACCCATTCCTCGGCATATGTTGGATCCGCTGACTGACCATTAAAACATGGCGGGTTAAGATGACAAAATCTTTCACAACTCATTTCTCCTTGATTATTCCTTCGATCACCTCCTTGTGCATCCCTTGTCCTATAATCTTCCAAGTACTCAAATTGTCTACCAATCATATGCACTAACTTGTCAACCACATCTCCACTACTAGTCCCCTCATTAGCGGGTCTTCTTCCTCTCGGCATGATTTCAGCTAATTATAACATTATCACATACAATGCATATAAACACAATTAAACATTTCATATCAAACAATACTTACAGTGAGTGAAGTATGCCTGTGCGACGCTTGTATCGTTAAGTAGTCTACAGGACCAATTTTAAAACCTCGTGGGCTCTGATACCATACTTGTCACATCCCAATTTTCATACTTTCTTTTTATTCATAAGAAAATACTATTTTAACACATTTTATAAAAATTACAACAGAAGACTTAATGATAGTTAAATCCATTTGATAAGAACACCAATTAACCATATAAAACTTCTTAATTAAACATTGTATTCGTTCAAAACATAAGGTTAATTTACAAACTTTGATAAATATGTATTATCAATCTCTTTTAAACATTACACATTTCAAAACACTAAACATCAAAATACATCTCCCACCGGTCGTCACTTAACGATCCAAGCATCTGCACCGGCTATACCTCCTCCACCACGTTGTATCTATGATAAGGAAAAACCTCCTCATCACCTACAATACAAAGCTTAATCTAATGAGCTTAAGGCTCAGTAAATAACCATACTTGATTCCTTAATGCCTACATGAATATGCATTTCTTAAAACATGTTCCATTTTCGTTCCATTTGATTTGGTCCATTTAGGACAGTTCATGAGCACCATATGGCCCGATCCGCAAGACAGCTCATTTCATCCCACCCATAGCTTGATACACATGCTTTACATATCGAATATTGAAGATTACGAAATAGAGGATTGGCACCGTATGGCCTCCCTCGAGACAGCCTTACTCTACTCCCTCCACAATATCCGGTTGAATCATCATGAAAACCATGCATGTAAAACATTTTCCTTCTTTTCATAAAACATGATGCATGATCAATTGTACATATGCATGACATACAACATTCATATAACCTATAATGATAATATTAAATTTAACTTAACATATCAATCATCAAACAATTGCAAACAAGCACACAAACAATCCCAAGAGTTTGGGTCGGTGTATTGTGCAATACACCCCAACATAATATTATCCATATTTAATCTAGCACCTAATCAATTCAAATCATAATCCATAAAGTCTACTCTTTGTATTGTAGTCCCAATTGGGCCAAAGACATTCAGAGTTACTTACTTGAAGTCCTTAGCTTTAAGTTGATCACTTAATCCCTTAATCTTCAACACTTATCACTTGGTAACCTTAAAGGAAAGAAAATTGAGTGAGCAATTTCGGATATACCCTGTTTTACAATAATTTCCAACAATTATAACTTGAGATACACAAGTCCAAGTACAATGATTCAAGTGTCATAACTTTTTTGAAGATGTATACTTTAAGTCATATGAAGAGAGTAAAATCAAATTACCACTCGAAAGCCTTGTAATAATTCAAATTCTAAAACTGTGCAGATTTGTCCGAAATTGGGAAATCTTGATATAACTTTAAAATTCACGCACTAGCAACCATTCTAAACCAACCCAAGCACTTAGATATCAATATAGGGTAAGAATTGATACCTTAAAGGAAAGAAAACTTGCACCAAAGTTTCCAAATTCGTGGCTTCCCTGTTTTCCTCTTTTCTTGCTTCAATAGTGCACTAAATGTCACTTTTATGCACTAAATACCCTCACACACTTCAACTATCCTTAAATCTTCACTTTTCTCCTACAAAACTAGAGAGAACTTGAGAGAAGGAGATGAATTTCGTTGTTTTCCCCATCTTATTGGAAACCCTCTTCATAAAAGCTAAGGAGGAGGTGGAGAAAGCATTAGGTGTTTTCTCCTCATTCCACCCCACTTAAGCTGCTCCCCAAATTCACCAATCATATTTATTTAACTTTAATAATAACATTTTGATTTATATTATTTTTACACAGAAAATTAAGGTGGAGGTGGAAGAAAGCATGAGGTGTCCATTCAAGTATGAGGTGTCCATTCTAATAATCACTAATTAACTTAGGTTAATCTTATGATTGAGAGTTTTATTTATTCTAACTTTCCTTCAAACCCTTCATACACGAAACAATTTTTTTTATCGATCACAACTTCTAATTTACCGTACCATCAAAACTAAATCACAAGATCATTGTACCATACACAAAGTTGAAGGGGTTGTTACAGAAACAGTTATTCAAAAATGTTCTTCTGCCCAGTTTTATAGTTGCATTGTTTTGAGAATGTTCTGTTTGTTTATTGTAGTTTATGTCTTTTAACAAAATGTAGAAAACTTCCTAATAAAGATGTAGCCACTTTATGTACTGTAATTTAATATGTGAAGAAAAAGTTATGAGCTTTATAAGTGCCTATAAAGATAAAGATTTAAATTCTGGAATGTTTGGAGTAGTTTTGTAGTTCTGCGTTTTGCATGATGTTCGAGTGATCAATTGATTTTTGTGTATTCTAATGAAATTTAATTGACACCTAAACAGAGATTATGGCACATAGTTTGAGTCCATTATATCAGTATCGTGTGAGTAATGGTCTTTACACTAGGCTGTAAAATCAGGGCATAATATCTAAAATCTGATTTGGTAATTCTTTATTAGGGTTGTCAGATGGAGAACGATGGTTGATCAATTCGGTTCATTGAAGCAGAGAACCTAAGGTAAGTAATTCATGCATGTGTTTGGCCCTCGTGGGACTACATCACAAAGGATATGACATAAGGATGATGTGTTTGATTACTTAGATATCCATTAAGTAAAGAATGTCTTAGGAGTTGTTTATTTTTATGATAATGTTATTGATGATATTCTGTTGGGGTGTATAGCACCGTACACCAACCCAAGTGCTTTGAGTTTGATTGGTGCTTGATTGACATTGTTTGATTTTTATGTATTATCATAAGTCAAGAGTTAAATTAAGTCAAGTTTACTAGGATTCTTTATTACGATTAACTTGGGAGATGCTTGATATATTATGTTGCTTGTACTTAAATTATGTTACCATGTCATGCATATGTATAAATCATGTCCATGCATCATGTTTTATGAAAGATACGAAAATGTTTTCTCTTGCATGCTTTTAAAATGTCACCCAATGGATGATGAAGGTGAGGGAGTTAGCCCTCCCTGTTCGATGTAACAATCATGTCGTGGAAGAGGCGAATCCGGTGCGGGAAGCTTGAATCGTTAAGTGTCGACCGGTGGGGATATCAAGATGTACATTAGAAGTATTTTGGAGTGTTTACCTTTGAACAATGTTGTGTTTTAAAAGTTTAGTTTTGTTAAATGATGTTGTGTAAAGATGTTTATTATGTATATTACACATTTACCTATGCTGAATGTAATTCTCAGATTTTATTGAATAAATATTTATCTTTTCAAATTTGAATCTCCCCCTTTGGAGTTTTTCCTCCAAAGACCTAGTCTCTGGAATCCCAAATCCGGCCACCGAGAGACACCCAGAGTTGATTATCTTTCTGAGCTAAAACGATCTATCCTTACCACATTTCTCTAGCCATCTTCATGATCTAAGAGTGAGAGTGTGGATCATCAGCTCAAGCATCCATTTTATGTGAAAGAAACCACCTTTTACTGCAAATCCCTGTTTCAGACCATTCTGCATCCGTCTTCCATCTCGCCTCCACAATCCCCAAACCATCCGTGAGAATTTTGCCAATTTTTGAGGTATTCTTTCACCCTTATTCATTTAGAAAACCTTCAAATTTCAACTCCAAACTCATCCTCGTTTACAAGTTACAATCATTTCAAATTCATCCTCGTTTTCCCAGATCTACCGAGAAAACCCTAAATTATCCCCTTAACCATTTTCACCATCATCAAGATATCTTTAAATCCGTGCGTGAGAATCCTGTAATTTTTGTAGACCACATAATAACTTTATTCCTTAATATCTGCTCCAAATTTTGTTAAAAATCTCACTCTCGTTTCTGAGATCCAAGCGCCCAAAGTTTATCCCGAATCTGATTTTTTGGGTAATCCCTAAAAATCTGCCAATCCAAAATATTTCCGTTATTCCCATTCCTATTTCGTG
Source organism: Begonia fuchsioides (assembly GCA_003255005.1). Taxonomy (NCBI): domain Eukaryota; kingdom Viridiplantae; phylum Streptophyta; class Magnoliopsida; order Cucurbitales; family Begoniaceae; genus Begonia; species Begonia fuchsioides. The sequence continues at coordinate 45,970 of QAOC01003243.1, forward strand.
TCATTTGGTATCAGAGCCAAGCATCCCATCCCACCTTCCTTTTTGCCTTTGTATTTTTGTGGTTTTATTTTGATAATATGTATTCACTAGTTGCACCACATTCGAGATCAAACCGAAGAACAAAAAGCCACTACTTGGATTACCTTGAATCGGACTATTATGAATCGTTGGATAAAATCAAGCTCCTTATGTTGGAATTTCGTCAAGATCTTCACAAGTTGAATCAAAGCTATGCTGTTTATCTCCAAAAAAAAGTGGAAGAAAATGTTGAGGTACAAACCGAGCAAGTGGAAGACATTGTCGTAATTGATGATAAGCACTCCTCCAAGGAATCTGAAAACTCTTGTGCTATCTTGGAGCCCCATCAAGAGCCTAACCAAGAAGAAAAGATTGAGAATCTTCCATTGGCAGCAAGTATTGAAGAAGGAACCTCAATAAAGATAGAGCTCCAATAAGCCGAGATTGCCAACCCTATCTCTCAACCGACCGTGAACCAACCCTTCGGGTATGTAGATCCAATATTTACAGGACCATCTCATGCTTGCAATGAGGTACAAATAGTTTTGAAGATCTCCAACAAAAAGTTGAGGAAATAGTGGAAGTAGAAACCGAGCAAGTGAAAGATGTTGTCAGTTTTGAGGAAAATCACTTTTTCCCAGAATCTGACAACTCTAATGATATCTTCGAGAATCTTCACGAGCCTAACAAAAAAGATATCATAGACAACCCTTCATTGGCAGCAACATCTCATCCTTGCATAGAAGGGACAAATGATTTTGAAGAGTTTATAATGGAATACCATTGTATCCAAGTAGACCTTGGGGATAAAGTGGCCAAACCGCACAAGGTTGTGTCCGAGAGGTATGATCTATTTAACCAAGTGCTTAGTTACCTTCATCATATTGGTTTGAGTGGACGTGGTTATTTTAATGGTATTGATCTGAAGTTTTTGAAGGAAAATTTTATTATAGAAGTTAATCATGCTAATTTGGTGTTTCAAGATTCCTCAATTGGAGATAATGGCTTGTGATGCCTTATTTTAGTGCTAAAGGAATATTGGATGTACCCCACCTTAGAAATGAACATTGTTGCATGTATGTTGATGCATTTACTAATGATGACCCATGGCATGTGCCATTTCAGTTCAATGAGTTTTCAAAACCGATAGTTGGTAATTTTCCCGCTTATTCCACTCCGATTTCGTGTCAAGGAAAATTTTGGGTTCAAAACTTTTTTTGGTGGTTAAGGGAATGCAGCAATACATTTTAATTGATGGTGTTAAGCTTAATGAGGTTTTAAGCTTTGGAAGTTATTCATTTGTTGTCACCAAGTATGACCATTATATTTTTGGATATTCTTTGTTTCTTTCTCAAGATTTTGGCATGAAACCCGAGAGTATGTTTTTGCTACAAGCTTCATTTAAGATATGGATGATCGCTTGGCCCCATTGGGAGATGATTTACATGGATCCTAAGGGAAACAACACTTTGACAAATGGAGAAAAGGAGCCTAGGAAGAAAATTGTTTTGGGGTTGAAACAACATTGTTTTCTCTTTACTGGATTTTACGAAGAGGACCAAGGAGAAGAGGAGTCTCAAGTGGATTTGATGACAAATCCTCAAAAACCAGGGAAGTATGACATGCCATGGATTGGCATCCCGAGCGGGATACTCATCTGAGCCCGAGCTCGGGAATTTTCTAATTTGTGTGTTAATTTTGTAGGAAAAATACTTAAAGATTTCCACATTTATCAGCCAACTTTGGAAGATCAACAAAGACAAAAATATGTTATAACTTGGCTTGGAGAAGAGGCAGAACTTCAACCAAAACCCGAGGAGTCTAGACCCGAACCCGCATTTGATCCCCGTTGAAGATGCTCGTTGCATGGAACCCGAGAGGGTTTCCCGGCTCAGATGGACCCCCGAAGCTTTTTAGCTTTTTTTTTTATGATCTTGGTGGCCTTAAATCAAAACAACTCCTTCTGAGAAAAGATAGCTAACTTCCCATGCTTTCCAACGAAAGGTAGAACATTAAAATTGGATGCCGTTTGCCTAGTCAACTACAGCCAACACAGAGAGGGTAGCACAACCTACCCGGGAAACAATCTTATTAGTTTTTTTTTTTATTTTCACGCGTTTGTTGCATGGATTTGCATGGGAAATTCTAGGGTTATCTAATTATTATTTGGGAGGGCATTTTGGACATTTCTTAAGAGCTTAATGAGCTGAAGGATGAGCATCCCATGAAGGCTCCTCATTGGTCCATCTTTGATGCATGGATTGTGCTTCTTGGAGATGTTTTGGGCCGTCTGATGAAGAACCTGATGTTGCTTAGTTTTCATATTTAATATTACCTATATTGAATGTAATTCTCAGATTTTATTGAATAAAGATTTATCTTTTCAAATTTGAATCTCCCCCTTTGGAGTTTTTCCTCCAAAGACTCGGTCTCCGAAATCCCAAATCCGGCCACCGAGAGACACCCAAAGTTGATTGTCTTTCCGAGCTAAGACGATCTATCCATACCACATTTCTCCAGCCATCTTCATGATATAAGGGTGAGAGTGTGGATCATCAGCTCAAACATCCATTTTTACGTGAAAGAAACCACTTTTTACTGCAAATCCCCTTTTCCGACCATTCCGCATCCGTCTTCCATCTCGCCTCCACAATCCCCAAACCATTCGTGATAATTTTGCCAATTTTTGAGGTATTCTTTCACCCTTATTCATTTAAAAAACCTCTAAATTTCAGCTCCAAACTTATCCCCGTTTACAAGTTACAATCATTTCAAATTCATCCTCGTTTTCCCAGATCTACCAAGAAAACCCTAAATTATCCCCTTAACCATTTTTACCATCGTCAGCATATCTTTAAATCCGTGCGTGAGAATCCCGTAATTTTTGGAGACCATATCCTACCTTTATTTCTTAATATCTCCTCAAAATTTCATTAACAATCTCACTCCCGTTTCCGAGATCCAAGCGCCCAAAATTTATCCCGAATCTAATTTTTTGGGTAATCCCTAAAAATCTGCCAATCCAAAATATTTTCATTATTCCCATTCCTATTTCGTGTCACCATACCAAGTCTCCCTCCTTGAAATTGGTTGCTTTCCTCCCGCAGTTAGCATACTTGGCATAAGATTCATTCGCCTTTTGGATTGCCTTGCTCACCTTCTCATGCATAGCTTTCACTAGTTTCGCCTTCTTGGCCCCGTTTGGATTGAAAACTTCCTCCGAGGGTATAGGCACCAAGTCAAGAGGGGTCAACGGGTTGAAGCCGTATACTACCTCAAAGGAGACATTTGAGTGGCACTATGCACACTCTTATTATAAGCAAACTCTATATAGGGGAGTTGAATGTCCCAATCCGTAAGCTTCTTGCTAACTATGCTCCTCAACAAGCCTCCCAAAGTTCGGTTAACCACCTTGGTTTGCCCATCGGTTTGGGGGTAAAAAGATGTGCTAAAAAGGAGCTTGGTTCCCACCCTCTTCCATAGGGTCTTCCAAAAAGCACTCAAAAACTTGGTGTCCCGATCCGAGACTATTGACCTCGGAACACCATGCAAATGCACAACCTTCTTGAAGAACAATTCGGCCACATAACTAGCTTCATCGGTCTTGGAACAAGCTGGGAAATGAGCCATTTTGGAGAACCGGTCAACCACCACCATGATAAATTCCTTGGCTCTACAAGTCTGAGGAAGACCGAGGACAAAGTCCATACTCAATTCCAGGAGTGGGCGGATCCGATCCAATCCGATGATTCGATCCAATTCGACGATCCGATCCAATCCGATCGGATTCGGTCGGATCGGATCCGGTATTCGATAGAATAATATGTAATTTGATCCGACGTTCGGATCCTTATCGGATCGGATTGGCTATCGGATTCGAAGCCAATCTGATCCAATCCGAACGTCAGATTCTCCAAATCCGATTAAATATCCCCAATTTTTGAATTGGGGTTTCAAGCTTTCAAGTTTCAATCGTGTTTGCGCAATCCCATCCCCTCATTCGCGACGACGAACAACCGACGATGAATAACCTCCTCCGACGAACTCCGACGACGAACAAACGGGCGTATCGACGACTTACCCCGACTCCGAACCCCGTCGACGACTAACCCCGACGACGACGAACAGCCGGCGCAAAGTCAGAACGGCGACCACCCAAGGCCCTCCGCTGCTTGCTTCTGCCTCCGCTGCATCCTCTGCCTCCGTCCCTCATCCGCTGCATCCTCTGCCTCCAGCCCTCCGGCCATCCGTTGTTTCTGCTTCTACCGACAATATTTAGGTATACAATTTAGGTATAAAATATTTTTGTGTGAATTGTTGAATTACATTTGATTGAATTGTGATTGAGATTTGAGAATGTATTATACAAATGTTAGAATTTTGATTGAATTATATAATTTTGTTAATTGTGATTGAATCCGGCTCGTGATTGATGGTTGAACTTGAATCCGTGTTTCAACTTTGTTAATTTAGAATGTTGGATGAATTGCGTTATTTGTTTTTGATTGTTATTGAATTGCGTTTGTTATTGATTGATACTGAATTGCGTAATTTGCTTTGGTTGTTTTTTTACAGAATGGAAAGTACAACTTTTGCAACTGCAACTATCGACCCAACGATGCAACCAACAACGACAACTACGAATCCTATTGAGCCTGGCCCTAATCCAAGAGGATCTGAGGGCTGCATGTTGGGATCATTTTACATTAGTTGAAGGATGTGATTCAGAGGATCTAAGAGCTAGCTGCAACCATTGTGGCAAAAAGTATGCTTGTCATACAAAGAAGGCGGAAAGTTCGAATATGACAAAGCATTTGAAGAGTTGCAACAAGTATTTATTGGCCACCGATCAATTACAAAAGAAGTTGCCTTTTACTACGCTGAAAGGGGAAGCAAGCTCGTCTTCTGTATCGTCTTTCACACAACCAGAAGCGCGTGAAGTACTTGCCAGCATGATCATAACTGATGAACTACCGATGAGAATGGTAGCAAAAGACGGATTCAGAAAGTGGTGCGCATATTTTCGACCCGAGTTGGTTCTACCTTCACGCAGGTCAGTGTCAAGGGATATCATGGCCATTTATAAGAGGAAAAGAATTCAGTTGAAAGAATATTTTAGTAAAAGTAATAAGAGAGTTTGTCTGACTACGGATACTTGGACGTCGGCGCAGAATATAAACTATTTGGTTTTGACAGGACACTTTATAGACGGAGATTGGAAATTGCAGAAGAAAATTTTAAATTTTTGACAGATTGATGACCACAGAGGAGAAACCATTGGAAGATTAACTGAGCATTGTTTGTGTGATTGGGGGATTGAGAAAGTGTTCACAATTACGGTAGACAACGCCTCCTCTAATGATGTGGCCATTGCACATATGGTTAAGAGTTTGCGACATTGGAATGGATTGGTTTTGGATGGAGATTTCATTCAGATGCGATGCTTTGCTCATATCACCAATTTAATTGTGAATGATGGGCTTAAAGAGCATCAAGCCTCTATTAGTCGAGTACGGAGGGCGGTGAAGTACGTGAAGTCCTCACCAGCACGTTTACTGAAGTTCAAAAGTTGCATTGACATGATGAAAATCACATTTAAGGGCAATGTGACATCTGATGTGCCTACTCGATGGAACTCAACATATCATATGTTGGAAAGAGCTGAGAAGTATGCAGCTGCATTCGATAAACTAGCAGAATCCGACACTCAATTCTTGGCATATATGGGAGAAGAAGGGCTTCTCACAGACGAAGATTGGGTGAATATTCGTCAATTTAGCAAATTCTTGGAAATTTTTTATGATTGGACGATTGTAATATCAGGTTCTTCGTATGTGACTTCCAACATGTACGTTAGTGAGGTATGTCGAATGAAGCTTAATATTCAAATGCACGTTGAAGGTTCTAATCCATTATTGAGCTCAATGGCTAATGGCATGATTGCAAAATTCGACAAGTATTAGGGCGACGTCGACAAAATGAATAAACTTATGTTTATTGCAGTTATTTTGGATCCTCGGTCTAAAGCTAATATGTTAAAGCTTTGTTTGACGATTCTGATGGGGGAGGAGCGGGGGCGTGAATATTATGACGAAGTAGATGTTCTTTTTCGCCGACTTTACAGTGACTATAAGGGTGCAAGTGACGAACCATCGAGTTTGTCCACTGTTAGCGCACCACTACTGAAGGATCCGTTATTTTCTAGACTATACTCCGGGTCATCTTTTACCGAGTCCAGAATTAGTAGGTCTGAACTTGACGTCTACCTACACGATGCTGTAGAAGAGTTTTCTGATAATCTGGACCTTTTACTATGGTGGAAATTGAATTCTTATAAATTTCCGATTTTGAGTAAGATCGCCAAAGATGTGTTGATCGTTCCGGTTTCTACAATGTCGTCAGAGTCAGCTTTTAGCTGTGGTGGTCGTGTTATTGACTCATTCTGCACTTCTCTGTTACCGTAAACAGTGGAGGCCCTTATATGCACTCAGAGTTGGATCCGTTATGACTCTGAAACTCCATTTTTTTTGGAGGTATTAGAAGATTACAAAACGATTGACGAAGGTATATTTCAAGTTTTCCAATACACGTTAAATGGTAACATTACTATTTATTAATGTTATATTAACAAATGTGTTTTATGTTTTTTTTGTAGAAATTATGGAGAATGCAACCGGAGGAGACGTTGAGCCGAATCCGATTATTGACCTCTAGTCGGCGAATTGTGATAGGTTTGTATGTTTTACTTTATGTTGAAACTTTAGCGTTGAGAACTGAGAGTATTAGTTGTTTTCGTATTCTGTATTCTGGAATTGGGATTGTTTTGGAATTTGGATTATGATAGTTTGAGATTATTATTGATTTATTGTGTTGGATTATGATTGTTTGGAATCTTTGGATTATTGATAAATTAAGATTGTTTTTACTTTTTAGTTTTAGTTATCGGATTTGGATATTTTTAGACTTTTAGTAATCAGATTTGGATCCCTCTTTCTCTGGAAAATACTCTTTGTCTCTGCCTCAGCCTCGGAAATTTGATGCTCAGCTCGGGATTTGATTGACTAATCTGATCCGATCCGATAATTTCAAATGGGTTCGGATCATATCGGATTCGGATGACATTTTGGAGCCGATCCAATCGGATCGCAAACTCTCATCTGACAACCTTCGGATCGGGTTAGATCGGCATCAATCCGATCCAATCTGATCCGTTGCCCACCCCTGCTCAATTCTACCCAAGGGTGATTAGGGACGGGTAAGGGCATATATAATTTTTGGGGTAACACCTTACTCTTGGCCTTTTTGCAAGTGATGCACTTCTCAATAACCTTATGCACATCCCGAAAGAGGTGTGGCGAAAAGAAGTGTTCTTTTAGGGCCTCCAAAGTCTTCTTCTCCCTGAAATGACTTGCCAATCCGCCTCCATGGGCTTCCTTGATTAGGGACTCTTGGATTCCCCCACACGGAATGCAAAGTTTTCCCCCTTTGAACAAATAGCCATCCATGAGGTGATAGCCACAATCCACCTTCTTCAAGCTCAAATTGATGCGGATCAAGTGATGACATAAATCAATCCCAAGAAGAAAGACCAATTGCAAGGAATTGGAGGCCCAATGACAAGGTCAAGAACCAAGAAAATGCATGAAGCCTATGTTGTTTAGTAAAAGAAATTGAAATAAAAGAATCTATTCAACATCAGAATAAAATGCTTATTATGTTAAGTGTTGAAGAAGATATTGATATCATACAAGGTGGTCAAGCACACAAGCCCAAGAGCCCAAGCCAATAAAAGATATTGAATGGACAAAGGAAATAGGAAAGTACATGCAACTTTCCTTAAATCAAACTTTTACTTGACCAGCAAGAATATATTGGCAGATTTGGCAATCTTACCAAAGTTATTTTAAAACGTTTTCGTCATCAAAATTGTAGCTGCTTTGAAGACCTTTTCGGAATGGGCTGGATCATAAAAATCGGACGTCGTTTGCCTGGCAAAATACACAACTTACGAAAACAGAAGTGGCTTGCAACAATTCCGAAAATTCTTTCTTTTTATTTGTTAAGTTTCCTAATTACTTTCTATTTCCTAATTTACTTGTTGTTAGTTTAGAAAGTATGTAGCCTATTTAAAGGCATGTAAGCTATTGTAATAGGAGACAACTTTTATGATTAATTCACCTTAAGTGTTTTGAAGAGATTTTTTCTTTGGTTCTTTGCGAAGAACTTGATCTTTATCAAGTTAATTCTTGATAGATCAAATTTGATAGCTTTGGTTCTTACCGACAAGTTTGGTTTGGGTCAAGCTCCTTGTTTGATAACTTAGGTTCCGTCGGCAAGGTTCGATTGGGGTCAAGTTCCTCTTACTTGATTCAAAGGCGATCCAGGTGTCTTTTTCCGCATTGTTGAAGGGTCTCGGGTTTGATATACTCGTGGTTCTCATCATTTGATTCCCTCCTTCCTCGAAAAGATTCATCCTCGAATCTCCGGCATCATAAAAAGATAAGTCACTAACATTGAAAGTGGCACTTACATTACCATATTCACTTGGCAAATCAATTTTGTAGGAATTGTCGTTGATTTGCTCCAACACTTGAAAAGGACCATC
>QAOC01003274.1:0-17545 GCA_003255005.1 Begonia fuchsioides
TTTTAAACTCAGTTAAATAATCTTCCACTGAAAGGTTAAATTGTTTTAGTGATTGAAGTTGTAGAAAGAGCTCTTGCATATAGTAACTTGGAACAAATCTTCTTCTCATCAACATCTTTAAATCTCTCCAAGAGAGAACTTCATCATCACCTTCACGACTTCTTTTAGCTCTTAAGCTATCCCACCAAAGACTAGCATAACCGGTTAGTTCCAATGAGACTAATCTTATTTTCATCCATTCGGAATAATTATAACAATCAAAGATTTTATTAGCTTTCTCAACCCTATCCCGAAATGTATTCCCATTGCAAGAACCATTAAATGAAAGAAATGATACCTTAATGTTTCTCATGACATCATCATGTTTGAAATGCTCATGCATATCATAGTCTCCATCGGATATATCAATATCTGGATGTTTTGAAGCAAATAAGCCACCTCTGAGTTTTCTCTTTTCGGCTGGGGTGGGAGGAACTCACATAGGGGGTGGATTAGCATCCAATCTTTGCAATAACAGCTCTGGCTTCTTATTAGTTTCATCAATTTGTCCTTGGTACCTAGATTGAGCTACCCCATGGATCGGTATGGTAGAAGGGTGGTTTTGTGGAATGGTTTCTCATTTTTTTTTGGTGTGAAACTTCACTTCGAGTCATCATCACTTAATTGCAAGTGTACCAAGATAACCAACGTACAAATGGAAATGTGGGAAGGGATTTTAAGCTATGATACCAAATGACCAGAAATGGAAATGGAAGGACGATTTTGGTGAAGGTTGGGCAATTTTATGGAGGTCAAAATGTGTTCAGGGATGGGGAATTTATGGCTGATTTTGGAAGAGTTTGATGGAGGATAATGATCACAAAATAGAGGGAAGAGCCAAATGGAACTTGCTACTAACCTTTCTTCCTTCCAAGGATGATGGAAAGTACCAAGAAAAACTCAACTTACTATCTAAGAAGTAAGCTGAACTGAAAGTTCTTCTCGTATGGCCAAATATGACTCATCGGAGTTCGGTCGGAAGGGAGCTTAGAAGAAGGCTCCAAGAATGATATTTCGTTAGATAGGATCCCTGCAAGATGAACAAACAAATTAGGAAATCCTTTGGCTTGGCTTCAGGTGATGGCACCTTGAGGAAGGAGAACTCGAGGCATGTCATAAGCCCAAAGACCAAAGCCTAAATCCCTAAGTTCTATGGCCAAAACACTTACCCCTAAACCTTAAAACCCTAAGTCTNAAATCATAAGCCCTAAGCCCAAAGGCAAAAGCTTTAACCACTAACCCATGAGCACAAAGCCCTATTCCTTGAGCCCTATATCTTGAGAAATAATGTCTAAGCCCTAATCCCTAAGCCATAAACTTCAATTTCAAACCCTTAAGCCATGAGCCTTATTCGCTATGCCATAAATTGTAAGCCCTTAACATTAAGCTCTAAGCCGTTAGTTCTAAGCCTTAATGTAACACCCTGTAGTGTACCGTTTCGTAAACTTTGATTTTCATAAAAAGATAATAAAAATTTTCGTTTATGATCATGCATATGTAAAACGTAGCAGCGGAAGACTTTAAAACACATTAATAATTTAAATCTCTTTTGGAGGAATACATGATTTCATAATCGTTCTAAAATACATTAAAATAAGAATCCTCTCGTTCATTGCTTGGACAACATCGTTCGAATAGCCACGTAGCCACGGTCATGCGAGCACTTCGTCAACTGAACGTTAGCATCACCTACGTAACAAAGTTCATCTATGAGCCTAGTACTCAGTAAGTAAAGCATGAAATGCAGGAATGCAAACATGATATGAATTTGTAAAACATTTTCTTTTCTTTACTTTAATTTCCATGCATCCTTATCATTGGGGCTTCCTGGCAAGGAACGAGAGACCAAAAACTTGAGTCCACCTAAGGGGACAGCCAACTCAAACCCCTTCCCATGACATTTACGTAACTTTCTCTTTCTTTCTTTTATCTTTGTCTTCGTTGGTTATTCGATCTCAACCCAAATGTACTATTTTCATATTCTGTTTCATTTGAAATCACATGCATGTAAATAGTTCATAAATTTCTTGAAAACATGATGCATGAGATGCCCGTGAACATTCATAATATAGATGCACCAAGCACATCATTAAAATGTGTAACATAAACATAACAATTCATCACATCATAATAAATATCAATTACAATAACATTTTGTAAGCTACATTAGCTTAACTACTTTACAAACGCTAAGGGCATATACCTATTCCAAAAATAGGACATTCATAAATCAATCCAAATTAACACTTCAAAACATGTCTTTGAGCCAAATACCATTATTCAACATACTCTATCTCATCATTAGATAATTCATGTCATAACAAACAAGCATAACCTAACACTTCATGGTGTAGGCCAAAGGAGGCAAAACACAAACATAGCATTAATTACCGTAGTTCTTTAGCAATTAGGAAACACATAATCAATGCCTTTTAATCATTTCATAACATATAAATAAAACAACTATTAAGTGAAACCCATAATTTTATTCACTGTTTTGCAGCAACGTCAAAGTATCGTAACTTATTATATATAACTCTAAACGTCTTCATTCCAAATCTCAAATATCTCCCAAGGTGTCTATTTTATCGTGATAGAAGAATTTGGAAAGTGGATTATTCGAACTTTGGTTTTGAATACAAAACCTGAAACTTGATAGATTTTCCAGTTTTGAACAACTTTTGTATAACATGGACAAACATAAGCTAATTCATTTTATCTTTCATATATATCCACACCTAAGCCACTATAACATGATTATATATCATTTTTACAGAAAAATAAACGATAAATTCAAAATTTCGTGCACTTTAAATTACTAATTATCATACCATTCTTTATTACTAAAAAAATCACAATTATTCTTTAACTAATCATACTATTAATCATGATTAATCTATACAACGTACGAAATGATTCTTACCACAATATTCTTAGCTCAACAGATTTCTCTTGAGGAAATGAACATTTCTTCTCAAGGGATTTAAGGACAAATATCTCTCATACACCTTCAATTTTCACTATTTTCTCTCTAAAACCCTTTCCCCATTTTTGCTCATTTTCTCCCTTTCTCTCTCTACAGCCACGAAAATGGCTGATCCTTAGCCCTTTCTCACAATTTTCAGATAGCTTTTAGGATGAATTTACCTTTTAGTCCAACTTATCCTTTTAGGTTTACCATTTTGCCCTTATATGTCTCTTTAATTGCTAAAATACTTCAATTATTATCATTTAATCATACATACTTTAATTAATTAATCTAGATTAGTACTAAGCTAATCCTTAAGATTAAAATTATTAATCTTGATTAGCAAACCTTAACTACCCCTTAATCAGTCACTAATTATGCTTTCATCATAATTAGTCACTAATAAAATAGGGACACGTCGCACTTTCTTATTGCTTCTCTACTTTAAATTACAAAACCGTATTTGTAACTAATAATGTTATTGGACTAAGGTTTATGCAAATAATATCATTGACTGAGGAGGAAATCTAGTGAATGTGACATATCCTTTAAGCATAATGTGTAATTTTACTTGCTTTTATTTTTATGCTAATTTCTCTAACCCTACCTTTTTCAGCTTTAACATTTATTTAAATATTTTAATTATCTTAAAAGTAAGCAATTTTCTTTTCGAGTATTACATTCTTCTCTCCTTAATTAAATTTTGTCCTAAAAATTTGATCAAAAGTAAATTTTAGATATTAAATCATTCAATGACTTTACCCTTATAGCTATCCAAAATATCAAGGGAAACAATATCTAGCAAGAAACATTTCAATATTATATCCAACTTCTCTTAATCAAATTCTTATTTAACATAGCAGTCAAATAACATAAATAGTAAAAGAATAGATGCTTACAATTGAAGAATCTTCCCACGATGAGGCTAGTGCTATTAGTGTGTTTGTAAAAAAATGATGTTGACCAAGTAACTGCTATGATACCATGTTTGTAACGCCATGTAGCGTACTGTTTCATAAACTTCGTTTTTCATAAAAAGATGATAAAATTTTATATTTACGATCATGCATTTGTAAAACGCGAAAGACTTTGAAACACATTTATAATTTATATCTCTTTTGGAGGAATAAGTGATTGCTTGATCATTCTCAAATGCATTAAAATAAAAATCTTCTCGTTCATTGCTTGGACAACATCTGTCATGACCCAAAATTGGGCCTAGACAGACGCCGAGCCCAATGGCTTGATTCCCGAAGGGACCCGACCACTAAGCCCGAGGCTCGGGTATTCAATTGAATTCAAACAGCGAAAGTCTTAAAATTTCAAACAAGCCTAAACATTTAATCCAAATAGTTAGATAGCATACATAAAATGTTTCAACCATATAATATATATGGGAAGTTGAACAATTTAAAACAATACATCTGCTCAAATTACACCAAAACACTCATGTCTTCGAGAAGGACTCAACCGTACCAAGAATCGCGAGAAAAATCAAGATTTGAAAAACCGAAACAAAAACTCCAAACTCTCAGTTTTTCTTAGATCCCTCACAAAATACGGGCTTACCTTCGAAACCGCTTGTATAGGCTTCTTTATCTTTTCAAGACGGACGTTCCGACTCTTAAATCGTTGAAAACGACGAAGAATCGCCCAAAATTGCCAGGAACCCTCGTGGTTTCGTCTCTTGGCCGACGCTCCAGGCCTTTCTCTCTATTTCCCTTCTTCTCTTTCTTTTTTCTTTTTGATAAATATAATATAATATATTATAGTTAATAATATTATATTATATTAAATAATATAATATCATTAAAACATAATATTTATTTCGTGTAAATTTTCGTTCGATTCCCGTCATTCCACTAAAAATTTTAATACGATTATGTGTCCACTGATTTTGTAAAATTAGCTTCTACGTCACATTCAAAATCGTAGTTCGATTTTGTCCCTAGATAGCCAATTTAATTAGTTTGACCAAGTCGTCACACATAGCACATACGACAAATTTACGTTCCGTATACGACAATTGACTAGTCAAACTTTGCGATGAAATTTTCCTTCAAATTTGGGATTTAAAATTTCGTGTCCTTACAACATTGTTCTGATAGCCACGTAGCCACGGTCATGGGATCACTTCGTCAACTGAATGTTAGCATCACCTACACCACAAAGTTCATCTATGAGCCTAGTGCTCAGTAAGTAAAGCATGAAATGCTGGAATGCAAACATGATATGAATTTGTAAAATATTTTCTTTTCTTTTCATTTGGGGTCTTTCTTTACTTTAATTACCATGCATCCTTATCATTGGGGCTTCCTGGCAAGGAACAAGAGACCACAAACTTGAATCCCCCTAACGGGACAGCCAACTCGATTCCAAGGGTTGAGAGACCACAAACTTTAGTCCACCTAAGGGGACATCCAACTCAAACCCCTTCCCAATGACATTTACATAACTTTCTCTTTCTTTCTTTTATCTTCGTCTTTTGCTGGTTATTGGAGCTCAACCCGAGTGAACTATCTGATAGAATATCATTCAGATAGTCGCTAAGGGCATATACTTATTTTGTTTAACTACTTACGTAAGCTACATTAGCTTAACTACTTCATAGTCGCTAAGGGCATATACTTATTTTGTTTTGACATAAACCAAATATTTGTGATAGTAACATAATTGCAACATGCTATCCATAAACATGACTGACATGCCACATGATACGTTGCCTCAAGGAGCAGTAACCTAAAGTCGAGCCAAAAGATTTCCAATTTTTTTTGTTCATTTTGCAGGGATCCTATCTGATAGAATATCATTCATGGAGCATTCTTCTAATGATCAAGAGCAGCCCAAACATCTTATTTCATGGATGGATCAAGGAGAAGAAGTGAAATAGACCCGAGAAGATAGTGCACCCAATTTTCTAGCCCGAGAAGATAGTGCACCCGATTTCTAGCATTGCATGGCCCATGCAATACTATTTATTTTACAAACTGACACGGAATGGAGGGAGGTTAGATTTAGGGAGTGGGAGAATCAGGTTAGGTTATATGGAAAATGATAATCCGATAATTCCATAATCGGGACTGGAATTTGGACGGCGATAACTCAACGATAAAATTGAGTTTCAGGCTGACATTTTGAGTGGAACTCTGGAAAGAAGATAGGTGATAGCCCTCCAAAAATAAAGAAAATCACGTGGATTGATTGGTTGAAATGTAATAGAACAGTAACAATGCTTAGCGGTGGCCCGAAATTGACAATCGGCGGAAGAAATGAAATATCAAAAGAAATAAACGATGGAAGCAGGAGCTTATGGACTTCAAGCTCACCCTATGACCTTGAGGAAGGCTGGAGACTTTGAAGCAAAAAGAGAACCCCAGCTTGGAGGAGGGAACCCTTGAAGAACCGTTGCTCCTGCTACCAGCTGAAAATGGAAAATGCCCGACAAGGGAGAGCTAAAAAGCTACTAAAATTCAAATTCCAAATTGCCCTTACAATCACGCAATGAGGGAGCTTTTATCTGCTAAGAAGAGTTGAAAAAAGGGAGGGAAAATTGAGGGCCAAAGGCATGCAACTTGCATGCTGGAAATTGAAATAAAGGAGGGAAAATTGAAGCAATCAGATTGCAAGAATGTGAAAGCCACATTATCTTGAATCTCCTCAGCCAATTTTCCCTTCTTTCTTTGTCCAAAATACCCTTCTCTTAGCCAAAAATTCCTCATGCAAAAACCACATGCAAGCATGCAAAAATAAACAAAATAAAGCCTAGCCAAGAAACCCTCTCGGGTTCTCCAAATATCGAAAGTAAAATTCACGTAAAAATTAAGCTAAAAATGAAATCAATTCTCTTCAATCCATGGAAATGATGGTGAGTTGAGTCGTGGAACCCTTGATCACTTTTGAATGGGACTCCAACTTGCCATGCAACGTGATACTTTAATCGTGTTTGGATTCGGGCTTGATTCCGGAGCTCTCGGTTTTTTGTTGAAAATCCACCTTTTCTCCACGCCAAATTATCATGTGTTTTGGCCTTGCTTGATCCTCCAACGTTGACTTAGAAATGTATAATTCTTCAATTAATTTTCCTGCAAAATTAACAAACATATTAGAAAAATTCCGAGCTCAGGCGCGGGTGATTGCTCCGCCTGGCATGCCAATTTGTGTCATGTCACAAACTTTAGCTCATTTCATGTCTAATTTCGTGCACATGGAATCACATGGGTAAGACATGGGTTTTATGGGTTTCTTATGGGTTTTTATTTTTTTTAGCAGCCAACTCTCTCCCTTCACTTTGAGGGAGTTTATTCTCCTCCATGGGATGTTACTTAGTTGCTAAAAATTGCTAGAATTTAGTTTTTTTTTTTTCAAGTTGAATGTAGTCACTATATTTGGGTTGATTCATTCAACTGAATGTGGCTATAATTTCAGCCTACTTAGATTCTATAAATACATCACTTGAAGATTATTGTAATCAGCTTTGTGGTATTGAAAATTAGAGTGCATTGGCATTTCTCTGGAATTCATTTTCTAAGCTCCCTTCTGATCGACCTCCGGTGAGTCATATTCGGCCGTCCGAGAAGAACCCAATTCAGCTTACTTCTAAGCTAGTGAGTTGAGTTTTTCTTGCTGCTTTCCATCATCCTTGCATGGAAGAAAGGATAGTATCAAATTTAATTTAGCTCTTCCCTCTGTTTCGTGATTATTATCCTCCACCAAACTGTCCAAAAATCAGCCATAAATTCTCCATCCCTAAACACATTCCGACCTCTATAAAATCAGCCAACCTTCACCAAAACAATCCTTTCATTTTCAATTTCGTGTCATTTGGTGTCAGAGCCCAAAATCCATTCACACACTTCAATTTCTACTTAGCTTATCTAATTTTCGTGCAATTAAGTGATGAATACTAGAAGTGGAGCTTCACACCACAAAAACCAGGAATCAGTGCTCCAAAATGCACCCCTACCACCCCATATCGTGATCAAGCTGAGTCTAGTGTTCAAGGCCAAATTGATGAGATTAATAACAAGCTTGAGTTATTGCTGCAAAGGTGGGATGCTAATCAACCTCATATGAAAGTTCCTCCAACCCCGTTTCCAAAGAGAAAACTCGGAGGTGGCTTATTTGCTTCAAAACTTCCAGCTATTGATGAATCAGAGGGAGACTATGAAGTGGACGAGCATTTCAACCGTGATGATGACATGAGAAACATTAAGGTATCAATCCCTTAATTTAATGGTTCTTGCAATGGAGATTCATTTCTGGATTGAGTTGAAAAAGTAGAAAAGATTTTTTATTGCTATAATTATTCGGAGAAGATGAAATTAAGGTTAGTTTCTCTAGAATTAACCGGGTATGCCAGTTTATGGTGGGATAATATAAAGGCTCAAAGAAGACATTATGCTGATGATGAAATTTTCTCTTGGAGAGCTATGAAGTTATTGATGAGAAAACGGTTTGTTCCAATCCATTACAAAAAAGAGTTATTTCTTCAACTCCAATCCTTGAAACAAGGCAATCTCTTGGTAGAAGACTCTCTAACCAAGTTTGAGACTTATCGGATTCATTGTGATCTTGAAGAACCAGAGGAACAGATTATTGCAAGATTTATACGGGGTTTAAACAAGGAAATTGGTGATATAGTAGAGTTACAACCCGTGGATACTATGGATATGGTTATTCAACTTGCCATCAAGGTGGAGAGGCAAGTAAAAAGAAATGGGAAAGGAGTATTCAACCGATATCCGACCAAGACCACCACTCCTTACAAGCCCATTCAAAAAGAGGAAGACAAGCTTCAATCTACAAAATCGTGGCTACAAAAGAAAGAAGGAGCCATTAAACCAATTGTTGAAGTAAGCAAACCCCGATCAAGAAAAATCGAATGCTTCAAGTGTCTCGGTTTAGGACACATTGCTTCCCAATGTCCTAATTGTAGAGTGATGCTTCTTAGAGAGAACACTAAAGAAGTTGTGAGTGAGGATGAAATGTTGGAAGAAACTGAAGCAAAACTGAAGTTAAAGAAGAGAGTTGTTATGCAGAAGAAGGGCCATTATTGATGGTGATTCGTCGGGTGTTGACTACTCAAACCCGAAATGAAGATGTTCAAAGGGAAAATATCTCCCATAGCCATTGCCTTATCCAAGGGAAGGTATGTTCTCTAATTATAGATGGGGGTAGTTGTACTAATGTTGCTTCTTGTGAACTTGTTGATAAATTTGGACTTGAAACTGCCTTGCATCCGAATCCTTATAAACTGAAGTGGCTGAATGACAAAGAAGATATAAAGGCGACAAAGTAAGTAAACTTGGGATTTTCCATTGGTGGATATAAAGAGAGGGTGTTATGTGATGTTGTTCCCATGAGTGCTAGTCATATATTATTGGGAAGACCTTGGCAATATGATCGAAGAGTTATTCATGAGGGTTACACCAACAATTATTCCTTTAAGTTTGGAGAAAAGGGCATGAAATTAGTCCCCCTTGAACCAGAGCAAGTTGCTAAGGATGAAGCAGCTAGAAAGAAATGTATGTCTAAATCTAACTTTATATTATCTAAGAAAGAATTGATAAGGTCAATATGAGAGGGTGCATGGTGTACCTTCGGTCGCGGGGTTCGCGCTAAGGCTTACCGTGGATGCTCGGGATGCGCCCGGGAAGGAGGATTAGGGCGCGGATGGGGAGACTTGGAGATTTTGGGAAAACGGAGAGTATTTCACTCGGTAAGTAGGGGTTTTGCGGAAGTGTGGTGATGGGTATGAGCGAATGGCTCGAGGGAATCGAAGAGTGGTTCGGGAAGGGAGTGATTGATGATTACCCGGGATGGTGCGAGTTGATGGAGGCTGTCGGAAGTGGAGGTGAGGTGAGGGCGGTCTAAACACTCGAGTAACGGGAGTGTTTGGATCGGTAGACCTTGGTCGTGGCTCGGATGTGACGCACCGAGTCTCCGCTAAGGGTTGACGTTTGTTGGCCGGATGTGATGCACCGGAGAACTAGGTCGTTTGAGGGAGTTTGATAAGAAGGCTCTAAGCTCTTGTATTATCAAATTTTCACTGCCTACTAATCGAGGCTTACACCTTATTTAAAGAAAAAATTAACTAAGGAAAGTAAATGGAAGAATGCTTGGCCGTAGGATAGCAATCCGCGTGAAAATATTGGACGGCGATCCTTGATTGAGCTTGCTGGAAATGAGGCCTTTGAATTAATTCAAAAGATTGGATCGAGCGGGAATTAGATGCGCACGGCTGATTTTCGGGAAGCCGATTGAAGTTGGATTCGGCAGCTAGAAATGGGCCGGATCGCTGGGCTGGTCGCTGGCTCGAAGCGCGCACGCTGGACCGTGTGTGGTTGCTGGGCCGGGAATCTCGTCTTCGTGTCCTTTGAAGATTTACTCGTGCGAGTCTTGATTTTCCGGTTGGGTTAGCCCTCTTTAATAGATAGCAGAGTCCTCTGGGTTTTTGGCATGGGTAAATATGCACTCGGCCCATGGTTGGCCGAGTGGGTCTTCAAATGTGTCAACTCCGGATTCTTTGGGATTTTCCTCGTGCGAATCTTCTTCTTATAGCTGTAAGGGATCTCTTCTGATCTTGTCTTTATGTCCGAGGAGTTTGGCACGGGACATTTCTCTTAACATTGCTTGATGTCCGAATGTCCAAGATTTGGTCCGCAATATCCGGGATTCTGTCCGTGTCCGAGAGCGGCGTTGCTGGGCTGGGCTGGTGTGCGCGCGGTGTTGCGTGGTCTTGACTTCGTCCGATCATCTCTATGCTTTGGTTGACTCCTTGGGCTGGGCTTGCTTCCTTCTTTATTTAGCGGATGTCCTCACTATTCGGTGACACCCATGTGGCGCTTGGCCACTTATTGGCTAATGGTGGCCGAGGCGCTAGTTGGGAGCGGTATGGACCGCGCCATCCTCCGTGAGCCATGAGAGTGAAACCAAAGGCTTCTCCCGATCATCCTCGGAAGGTGTTGCTAAATGAATGGTACCTGCAAAATGAGCAACAATGTTAGCAAAAGCCTCGGTGGCCGAGGGGGTGGTCGTATGGGCCGTGTCATGTGTCGCGGTTGGATCGGATTGCACATCATCCTCCCGGGGTACTAGAGGATTTGTCCCCAAATCATCTTCGCCGGGGTCCTCTTCATTATCCAGGTACGGGGATAGATCCTTGACATTGACCGTGGCTAGAACATCGAGCTCACCGGGTAGCTCGATCTTGTAAGCGTTCGGGTTGATTCTTTCGATCACCCGGAAAGGTCCGTCAGCTCGTGGGAGTAGTTTGGCATGCTTGTGCTTGAAATGCCTTGTCTTGAGCCAAACGAGGTCTCCTTCTTCAAAAATCTTTTCCTTGCGCTTTCGGTTAGCCATCTCGGCATACTTAGCATTTTTGCGCTCGATTCTTTTCTTGATCCGTTCGTGCAATCTCCTAACCATCTCGGCCCTTTTAAGGCCATCTGGGTTAGCGTACTCCGGGGCTGGTAGGGGCACTAAATCCATCGGGGTGGTCGGGTTGAATCCGTAGGCCGCTTCAAATGGGCTCATGCCCGTGGTCGAGTGTTGGCATCGGTTGTACGCAAATTCGATGAGCAGTAATTTCGTGTCCCAAGTGGTGAGCTTCTTTCCGATGACACTTCGGAGCAAGGAGCCAAGTGTCCGGTTGACCACCTCCGTTTGCCCATCGGTTTGGGGGTGGAATTCCGTGCTAAATAGGAGTTTGGTGCCTAGCCTTGACTACAACGTCCTCCAAAAAGTGCTGAGGAACTTGCCATCACGATCGAAAACAATGGATCGTGGAATGCCGTGGAGACGCACAATGTCTTTGAAGAATAGATCGGCTATGGCCGTGGCGTCGTGGGCGGTATGGCACGGCACAAAGTGTGCCATCTTTGAAAACCGATCGACAACAACCATAATTGAGTCTCGGCGGTTGTTTGTCCTTGGAAGGCCGACTACGAACTCCATGCTAAGGGCTTGCCATGGATAATCGGGTACGGGTAGCGGCAAGTATAATCCTTGGTTCGTGGCACGGTTTTTGGCCTTCTTACAAACCGCGCATCTCTCTACATAGCGGTGTACGTCTCTAAACAATTTGGGCCAATAGAAATGCTCCTTTAGCGCTTCCCACGTTTTCTTTTCACCGAAATGGCCCGCAAGGCCGCCTCCATGAGCCTCGGTTATGAGAGACTCTCGGAGACTACCTCTCGGGATGCAAATTCGGCCGCCCTTCATTAGGTATCCCTCGGACACTATGTATCCGAGAGCTTCTCCTTTGGTTGTTGCCTCAAAAATAGGGCCAAAATCTGCATCATTAGGATAAAGGGCCTTAATCCACTCAAACCCAAAGAACCTTACCTTGAGCTCCGTCAAGAGGATGCTCCTTCGGGAGAGTGCATCGGCCACTACTTTGGTGTCGCCCTTTTTGTACTTGATTATGTAAGGATAGCGTTCTAGGAACTCAATCCAATTTGCATGCCGTCGGTGCAGCTTGCCTTGGCTCTTGATGAACTTGAGAGCCTCGTGGTCCGTGTGGATTATAAATTCCCGCGGTAGAAGATAATGTTGCCATACTCCTATGGCTCAGATGAGTGCATATAACTCCTTGTCGTACGTGGAGTAATTGAGCACGCCGCCTTTGAGTTTCTCGCTAAAGTAGGCGACCGCTCGGCCCTCTTGCATCAAAACCGCTCCAATTCCCGTGCCCGAGGCATCACATTCAACCTCGAACACTTTGTTAAAATCCGGGAGGGTTAGCACGGGCGCTTCACATAATCGGGCCTTGATGTGATCGAAGGCCGCTTGACATTGCTCGGACCATGAGAAGTCTTGGCCCTTTTTGGTGAGCTCGGTCAATGGGGCCACGATGGTGCTAAACCCCTTGATGAACTTTCGGTAGAAGTTGGCCAACCCGTGGAAGCTTCGGATGTCCGAGACGGATTTTGGAGTGGGCCACTCTTGAATGGCCGTGACTTTGTCGGGATCCACTTCCATGCCGTGTCCAGACACGATGAAGCCAAGGAAGTGAGTTCGGGTTTGTACAAATGCACACTTCTTTCGGTTGCCGAAGAGCTTGGTTTCGCGCAATGTGATAAAGAGTCGTTCCAAGTGTGCTAGGTGGCTTGACAAGTCCGTGCTGTAAACCAAAATGTCATCAAAGTAAACAATTATAAATTTACCAAGATATTCCCGCAAGACATGGTTCATGACGCGCATGAAGGTGCTCGGTGCGTTGGTGAGGCCGAATGGCATTACAAGCCACTCAAATAATCCGTATCGAGTCTTGAATGCAGTTTTCCACTCGTCACCTTCGCGCATCCGGATTTGATGGTAGCCGGACTTGAGATCCACTCGGGAGAAAATCCGTGCGCCACTTAATTCGTCGAGCAAGTCATCAAGCCGGGGCATAGGGAACCGGTACTTGATGGTAATGTCGTTGATTGCTCGGCTATCGACGCACATTCGGAAGGATCCGTCCTTCTTGGGCACTAGCAAGGCCGGGACGGCGCATGGGCTTAAAGACTCCTTGACATAGCCCTTGTCCAAAAGTTCTTGGACTTGGCCTTGTAATTCCTTTGTCTCCTCGGGATTCAATCGGTAAGGTGGTCGGTTTGGTAAGGTAGCTCCCAGTTGAAGATCTATTTGGTGTTCGATGCCTCGGAATGGTGGGAGGCCATCGGGAAGACATCCGCATAATGGTCCAGCAAAGATAGCACGGGTTCCGGGAGTCTTTCTTCGTTTGGACCTTCGGATTCTCTGTGTATTAAAATTATTAGTGGTGTACCTTGGGTGAGCGTGCGGGCTAACTCCTTTCGGCCCATGATAAGAGCCATCTTTGATCGGGCTTCTCTCTTGTCGGCCTCGTCTTTGGCTATTTGCTCCGGTGACATTGGAGTAAGTATTATATTGCAGCCATCAAATTTGAAGGAGTATTGGTTGGATCGGCCATCATGATGCACGTTCTGGTCGAATTGCCAAGGCCGGCCGAGGCGGATATGCGTGGCGCTCATTGGGACAACGTCACACACGACCGTGTCTTTGTATTTTCCGATCGAGAAGTCAACTTTGGCTTGTTTGGAGACTCGGATATCTTCACGATCAGTGATCCAACGGAGCTTGTAAGGTGTCGGATGTTCGGTGGTGGGGAGGCCGAGCTTTTCGACCATCTCTCGGGAAGCCACATTGGCACAGCTTCCGCCATCAATAATAAGCAAGCAAACCTTGTCTTTGATTAAGCAACGGCTATGGAAAAGGTTCTCGCGTTGGAAATGCTCGGGTTGTCTTTGGGCCGAGAGTGTGCGCCGGATTACCATAAGCAACGGGCCACCTTGTGCAGGACACACTTCATCATCGGTCACGTCCGGTGTTTCGGACTTATTAAGTGGGCCGGGCTCAGATAGAGCCTCTTCATCACTAACAACATCGCCCGTGTCTTCGATGAGTGTCATGACACGGCGATTAGGACATTGGGCCGCCATATGCCCTCGGCCGAGACACTTGAAGCATTGGATGCCTCGTGACCGTGGGCCTTCCTTTGGGGCCTCTTGTGGTTTGGGCTCATCGTTTGGTCGAGGTACCCATGGTTTAGGTGCCGTGGTCGTGGGCTTGGCCGGGGTCCGATACTCGGCCATTGGTACGGGCCGGTATGGTGCGGGCGGGCCTCCCGCGGTTGGCCGGGGGCTCGGACCTTTGCTTCTCCGCTTGATCTGCCTCTCGACTCTAAGGGTCATTTGGACTAAGTCATCAAAATTGTCGAGGGGCTACAACTCTACCATATCACCAATTTCTCGGTGGAGTCCTCGGATGAACCGAGCCATGATTTGCTCCTTGGGCTCGGCTAGGTCGCAACGAATCCGCAATGACTCGAATTCAATCAAGTACTCGTCAACGGTGGAACTTCCTTGGCGGAGGCTTTGGAGTTGGAGAAAAAGATCTTGGCGGTAATGGCTCGGGACAAAGCGTTTCCGCATGTGATTTTTCATTGCGCGCCACGTTGCGATCTCTTCTTCGTGATCTTCGTGCCTTTGTCTCTTCAAACTAGTCCACCAAAGAGCAGCATATTCAGTCAATTCAATAGAAGCTAATTGTACCTTTAACTTCTCGGAATGGTTGTATAAGTCAAAAATTTTGTCGACTTTCTCGACCCAATCGAGAAAGGAATCGCCGTCGGAGGTTCCCTTGAATGAGGGTAGATTGAGCTTCGGTAATTTCCAATCTTCATCTCTGTCCGTATGGTGGTCGGGATAATAGTCTTCGTCGGACTCGTCGGAGTCGCAAGGTGCGGCTCGACGTCTTCCATTGCCGGCTCCGGGACGCCGTGCTGGCCGGGGAGGCTCATATGGTTGAGCGGGTGCGGTTTGCGTGGCGGCATTGTCTAGTCTTTGGAGAATGGCATCCATCTTCCGGTTGAAGGCTTCTTGTTCGTCTATCCTCCGATTTAGGGCGTCGAATTGCACTTGAACGTGTGGATCCATTTCATGCGGCTCGGAGGCGATCGTTGGATCGGAAGTGGTGGCTTGGTCTCGGCCACCGTTGTGGATTGCTCCGCTTCGAGTCATCATAATAAAGTTTGGATTTTTAAGCGTAAAAATTGTACCTTTAGGCCTCGGAGAGTAACCTAAGCTCTGATACCAACATGGTGTACCTTCGGTCGCGGGGTTCATGCTAAGGCTTACCGTGGATGCTCGGGATGCGCCCGGGAAGGAGGATTAGGGCGCGGATGGGGAGACTTGGAGATTTTGGGAAAACGGAGAGTATTTCACTCGGTAAGTAGGGGTTTTGCGGAAGTGTGGTGATGGGTATGAGGGAATGGCTCGAGGGAATCGAAGAGTTGTTCGGGAAGGGAGTGATTGATGATTACCCGGGATGGTGCGAGTTGATGGAGGCTGTCGGAAGTGGAGGTGAGGTGAGGGCGGTCTAAACACTCGAGTAACGGGAGTGTTTGGATCGGTAGACCTTGGTCATGGCTCGGATGTGACGCACCGAGTCTCGGCTAGGGGTTCACGTTTGTTGGCCGGATGTGACGCACCGGAGAACTAGGTCGTTTGAGGGAGTTTGATAAGAAGGCTCTAAGCTCTTGTATTATCAAATTTTCACTGCCTACTAATCGAGGCTTACACCTTATTTAAAGACAAAATTAACTAAGGAAAGTAAATGGAAGAATGCTTGGCCGTAGGATAGCAATCCGCGTGAAAGTGTTGGACGGCGATCCTTGATTGAGCTTGCTGGAAATGAGGCCTTTGAATTAATTCAAAAGATTGGATCGAGCGGGAATCGGATGCGCACGGCTGATTTTTGGGAAGCCGATTGAAGTTGGATTCGGCCGCTAGAAATGGGCCGGATCGCTGGGCTGGTCGCTGGCTCGAAGCGCGCACGCTGGACCGTGTGTGGTTGCTGGGCCGGGAGTCTCGTCTTCGTGTCCTTTGAAGATTTACTCGTGTGAGTCTTGATTTTCCGGTTGGGTTAGCCCTCTTTAATAGATAGCAGAGTCCTCTGGGTTTTTGGCATGGGTAAATATGCACTCGGCCCATGGTTGGCCGAGTGGGTCTTCAAATGTGTCAACTCCGGATTCTTCGGGATTTTCCTCGTGCGAATCTTCTTCTTATAGCTGTAAGGGATCTCTTCTGATCTTGTCTTTATGTCCGAGCAGTTTGGCACGGGACATTTCTCTGAACATTGCTTGATGTCCGAATGTCCGAGATTTGGTCCGCAATATCCGGGATTCTGTCCGTGTCCGAGAGAGGCGTTTCTGGGCCGGGCTGGTGTGCGCGCGGTGTTGCGCGGTCTTGACTTCGTCCGATCATCTCTATGATTTGGTTGACTCCTTGGGCTGGGCTTTCTTCCTTCTTTATTTAGCGGATGTCCTCGCTATTCGGTGACACCCATGTGGCGCTTGGCCACTTGTTGGCTAATGGTGGCCGAGGCCCTAGTTGGGCGCGGTATGGACCGCGCCATCCTCCGTGAGCCATGAGAGTGAAACCAAAGGCTTCTCCCGATCATCCTCGGAAGGTGTTGCTAAATGAATGGTACCTGCAAAATGAGCAACAATGTTAGCAAAAGCCTCGGTGGCCGAGGGGGTGGTCGTATGGGCCGTGTCATGTGTCGCGGTTGGATCGGATGGCACATCAGTGCACCTATTATTTTGTTGATGTTCCGTGAAAGTCTTGAAGAAATAGGTGAAATGCCACAGGAGGTTGTGACCTTGCTTGAAGAATATCAAGATGTATTCCTAGAAGAGTTACCTCAAGGGTTACCACCCTTCCGAGGCATTGAGCATCAAATTGACTTACAACCTGGTGTAGCATTACCCAATCGGCCTTCTTATCGACTGAATCCTAAGGAGACAAAAGAGCTTCAAAGGCAAGTACAAGAACTTCTTACTAAGGGTTATATTCGAGAATCTTTAAGCCCTTGTGTTGTTCCCGCTCTCTTAGTGCCCAAGAAAGATAGAAGTTTCTGAATGTGTGTGAATAGCCGGGCCATTAATCAAATCACTATCAAGTATAGATATCTTATTCCACGACTTGAAGACTTATTGGATGAACTTAGTGG
>QAOC01003290.1:0-17933 GCA_003255005.1 Begonia fuchsioides
GTGCTCGGCTGCCACGTGTATGTATGAGTGGAAACAAGTTAGAAAATATAACCATCGAAAACTTCGGTCGCTATGTAAAGACGTGGGAAAGACAAGGCAATAGTAAAGAGAAAGAGAAAAAAATGGCATTTTTTTGCACTGTCTTTTAGGTTGGTTACTTGTCCAGATAGACCCGCTACGGGGTTCGAGATGAGCCAATCTTCGTCCTCGGCGGCCACCTGTATGTATGAGTGGAAACAAGTAAGAAAAAATAATCATCGGAAACTTCAGTCGCTATGTAAAGGCTTGGGAAAGACAAGGCCATAGCAAGACATTTTGATTACTTGGTCGCTAAGTAATCTTTTTTCAACGTCAGGTTCGTGCTAAAAATAGTTTCAAAAGTTCAATTACAACATAAAAAAGTTATAACAAGGGTGGTTGGTGCTTTTACGTACAAATATGGTGTGAAAACGAGTACAGTAAAGAGAAAAAGGAAAAAAAATGGCATTTTTTTGCACTATTTTTAGGGCTGGTTACTTGTCCAGATGGACCCGCTCCGGGTTTCGAGATGAGCAAATCTTCGTCCTTGGCTGCCACCTGTATGTATGAGCGGAAAAAAGTAATAAAAAAATAACCATCGGAAACTTCGGTCGCTATGTAAAGGCGTGGGAAAGTCAAGGCAATAACAAGGAGTTTTGATTACTTGTCGCCAAGTAATAATTTTTCAACGTTGGCTTCGAGCTCAAAATCATTTCAAGAGTTCAATTACAACATAAAAAAGTTATAACAAGGGTAGTTGGTGCTTTTACGAGTGCAGTGAAGAGAAAGAGGAAAAAAATGGTATTTTTTTGAACTATTTTTTTGGGTTGGTTACTTGTCAAGATGGACCCGCTCCAGGTTCTGAGATGACCTAATCTTTCTCCTCGGCTGCCACCTGTATGTATGAGTGGAAACAAGTAAGAAAAAATAAGAATCGGAAACTTCGTTCACTATGTAAAGGTGTGGGAAAAAGAAGGCAATAGCAAGGCATTTTGATTAGTTCGTCGCCAAGTAATCTTTTTTCAACTTCGGCTTCGAGCTCAAAATTGTTTCAAAAGTACAATTACGACATAAAAAAGTTATAACAAGGGTGGTTTGTGCTTTTACGATGAATCAGGTGTTAAAACGAGTACAGTGAAGAGAAAGAGGAAAAAAAACGGCATTTTTTTGTACTATTTTTAGGGCTGGTTACTTGTCCAGATGGACCCGCTCGGGGTTCCGAGATGAACCAATCTTCGTCTTCGTCTGCCACCTCTATGTATGAGCGAAAACAAGTAAAAAAATAACCATTGGAAACTTTGGTCGCTATGTAAAGAAGTGGAAAAGAGAAGGCAATATCAATGCATTTTGATTACTTGGTCGCCAAGTAATCTTTTTTCAACGTCGGGTTCAAGCTCAAAATCATTTCAAAAGTTCAATTACAGCATAAAAAAGTTATAACGAGGGTGGTTGGTGCTTTTACGCACGAATCATGTGTTAAAACGAGTATAGTGAAGAGAATGAGGAAACAAAATGGTAGTTTTTTGCACTATTTTTAGGGCTGGTTACTTGTCCAGATGGACCCGGTACGGGTTCCGAGATGAGTCAATCTTCGTCCTCGGCTGCCACCTGTATGTATGAGTGGAAACAAGTAAGAAAAAATAAGAATCGGAAACTTCGTTCACCATGTAAAGGCGTGGAAAAAAGAAGGCAATAGCAAGGCATTTTGATTACTTGGTCGCCAAGTAATCTTTTTTCAACGTCGGGTTTGTGCTCAAAATCGTTTTAAAAGTTCAATTACAACATAAAAAAGTTATAAAAATAGCATTTTTACAACATAAAAGTATTCTTTTTTCAATGTCCAGATGGGCCTACTCTGGGTTCTGAGATAAGCCAATCTTGGTCCTCGGCGGCCACCTGTATGTATGAGTGGAAACCAGCAAGAAAAAGTAACCATCGGAAACTTCGGTCGCTATGTAAAGGTGTGAGAAAAAGAAGGCAATAGCAAGGCATTTCGATTACTTGGTCGCCAACTAATCTTTTTTCAACTTCGTTTTAAAAGTTCAATTACAACATAAAAAAGTTATAACAAGGGTTGTTGGTGTTTTTACGCACGAATATGGTATGAAAACGAGTACAGTAAAGAGAAAGAGGAAAAAAATAATATTTTTTGCACTATTTTTAGGGCTGGTTACTTGTCAAGATGGACCCGCTCCGGGATCCGAGATGAGCAAATCTTTGTCCACGGTGGCCACCTGTATGTATGAGTGGAAACCAAAAAGAAAAAGTGACCATCGGAAACTTCGGTCGCTATGTAAAGGTGTGGGAAAAAGAAGGCAATGGCAAGGCATTTTGATTACTTGGTCGTCAAGTAATCTTTTTTCAACGTTGGGTTCGTGCTCAAAATCGTTTCAAAAGTTCAATTACAAGATAAAAAAGTTATAACAATGGTGGTTGGTGCTTTTACGCACGAATCTGGTGTTAAAACGAGTACAGTGAAGAGAAAGAAGAAAAAAATAGCATTTTTTGCACTATTTTTTGGGCTGGTTACTTGTCAAGATGGACCCGCTCCGGGTTTCGAAATTAGCCAATCTTGGTCCTCGGCGGCCACCTGTATGTATGAGTGGAAACCAGTAAGAAAAAGTAACCATCGGAAACTTCGGTCGCTATGTAAAGGTGTGGGAAAAATAAGGCAATAGCAAGGCATTTTGATTACTTGGTCGCCAAGTAATCTTTTTTCAACTTCGGGTTCGGGCTCAAAATCGTTTCAAAAGTTCAATTACACAATAAAAAGTTATAACAAAGGTGGTTGGTGCTTTTACGCACAAATATGGTGTGAAAACGAGTATAGTGAAGAGAAAGAGGAAAAAAAATTGCATTCTTTTGCACTATTTTTAGGGCTGGTTACTTGTGCAGATAGACCCGCTACGGGTTCCGAGATGAGCCAATCTTCGTCCTCGGCTCCCACATATATATATGAGCGGAAACAAGTAAGAAAAAATAACCATCGGAAACTTCGGTCGCTATGTAAAGGCGTGGGAAAAATAAGGCAATAGCAAGGCATTTTGATTACTTGGTCGCCAAGTAATCTTTTTTCAACGTCGCGTTTGTGCTCAAAATTGTTTCAAAAGTTCAATTACAACATAAAAAAGTTATAACAAGGGTGGTTGGTGCTTTTACGCACGAATATGGTGTGAAAACGATTATAGTAAAGAGAAAGAGAAAAAAAATAATATTTTTTGCACTATTGTTAGGGCTGGTTACTTGTCAAGATGGACCCGCTCCGGGTTCCGAGATGAGCAAATCTTTGTCCACGGCGGCCACCTGTATGCAGGAGTGGAAACCAGTAAGAAAAAGTAACCATCGGAAACTTCGGTCGCTATGTAAAAGTGTGGGAAAAAGAAGGCAATGGCAAGGCATTTTGATTACTTGGTCGCCAAGTAATCTTTACTTGGTCGCCAAGTAATCTTTTTTCAACATCGGGTTCGTGCTCAAAATCATTTCAAAAGTTCAATTACAAGATAAAAAAGTTATAACAATGGTGGTTGGTGCTTTTACGCACGAATCTTGTGTTAAAACGAGTACAGTAAAGAGAAAGAGGAAAAAAATAGCATTTTTTGCACTATTTTTAGGGCTTGTTACTTGTCAAGATGGACCCGCTCCGGGTTTCGAAATTAGCCAATCTTTTTCCTCGGCGGCCACCTGTATGTATGAGCGGAAACAAGTAAGAAAAAATAACCATCGGAAACTTCGGTCGCTATGTAAAGGCGTGAGACGAACAAGGCAATAACAAGGCATTTTGATTACTTGGTCGCCAAGTAATATTTTTTCAACTTCGGGTTTGTGCTCAAAATCGTTTTAAAAGTTCAATTACAAGATAAAAAAGTTATAACAATGGTGGTTGGTGCTTTTACGCACAAATCAGGTGTTAAAACGAGTACAGTGAAGAGAAAGAGGCAAAAAATTGCATTTTTTGCACTATTTTTAGGGCCGGTTACTTGTCAAGATGGACCCGCTCCGGGTTCCGAGATGAGCCAATCTTCGTCCTTGGCTGCCACCTGTATGTATGAGTGAAAACAAGTAAGAAAAAATAACCATCAAAAACTTCGGTCGCTATGTAAAGGTGTGGAACAAAGAAGGCAATAGCAAGGCATTTTGATTACTTGGTCGCCAAGTAATCTTTTTTCAACGTCGGGTTTGTGCTTAAAATCGTTTTAAAAGTTCAATTACAACATAAAAAAGTTTTAAAAATAGCATTTTTACAACATAAAAGTAATCTTTTTTCAACGTCCAGATGGGCCTACTCTGGGTTCTGAGATAAGCCAATCTTGGTCCTCGGCGGCCACCTGTATGTATGAGTGGAAACCAGTAAGAAAAAGTAACCATCGGAAACTTCGGTCGCTATGTAAAGGTGTGGGAAAAATAAGGCAATAGCAAGGCATTTTGATTACTTGGTCGCCAAGTAATCTTTTTTCAACGTCGGGTTCGGGCTCAAAATCGTTTCAAAGTTCAATTACACAATAAAAAGTTATAACAAAGGTGGTTGGTGCTTTTACGCACAAATATGGTGTGAAAACGAGTATAGTGAAGAGAAAGAGGAAAAAAAATGGCATTTTTTTGCACTATTTTTAGGGCTGGTTACTTGTCCAGATAGACCCGCTACGGGTTCCGAGATGAGCCAATCTTCATCCTCGGCTCCCACATGTATATATGAACGGAAACAAATAAGAAAAAATAACAATCGGAAACTTCGGTCGCTATGTAAAGGCGTCGGAAAAATAAGGCCATAGCAAGGCGTTTTGATTACTTGGTCGCCAAGTAATCTTTTTTCAACGTCGGGTTTGTGCTCAAAATCGTTTTAAAAGTTCAATTACAACATAAAAAAGTTATAACAAGGGTGGTTGGTGCTTTTACGCACGAATATAGTGTGAAAACGAGTACAGTAAAGAGAAAGAGAAAAAAAATAGTATTTTTTGCACTATTTTTAGGGCTGGTTACTTGTCAAGATGGACCCGCTCCGGGTTCCGAAATTAGCAAATCTTTGTCCTCGGCGGCCACCTGTATGTATGAGTGGAAACCAGTAAGAAAAAGTAACCATCGGAAAATCGGTCGCTATGTAAAGGTGTGGAATAAAGAAGGCAATGCGAAGGCATTTTGATTACTTTGTCGCCAAGTAATCTTTTTTCAACGTCGGGTTCGTGCTCAAAATCGTTTCAAAAGTTCAATTACAAGATAAAAAAGTTATAACAATGGTGGTTGGTGCTTTTACGCACGAATCTGGTGTTAAAACGAGTACAGTGAAGAGAAAGAGGAAAAAAATAGCATTTTTTGCACAATTTTTAGGCTGGTTACTTGTCCAGATAGACCCGCTACGGGTTCCAAGATGAGCCAATCTTCGTCCTCGGTGGCCACCTATATATATGAGCGGAAACAAGTAATAAAAAATAACCATCGGAAACTTCGGTCGCTATGTAACGGCGTGGGAAAAAGAAGGCAATAGCAAGGCATTTTGATTACTTGGTCGCCAAGTAATCTTTTTTCAACTTCGGGTTTCTGCTCAAAATCGTTTTAAAAGTTCAATTACAAGATAAAAAAGTTATAACAATGGTGGTTGGTGCTTTTACGCACGAATCTGGTGTTAAAACGAGTACAGTGACGAGAAAGAGGAAAAAAATAGCATTTTTTGAACTATTTTTAGGGCTGGTTACTTGTCAAGATGGACCCGCTCCGGGTTTCGAAATTAGTCAATCTTTGTCCTCGGCGGCCACCTGTATGTTTGAGCGGAAACAAGTAAGAAAAAATAACTATCGGAAACTTCGGTCGCTATGTAAAGGCGTGAGACGAACAAGGCAATAACAAGGCATTTTGATTACTTGGTCGCCAAGTAATATTTTTTCAACGTCGCGTTTGTGCTCAAAATCGTTTTAAAAGTTCAATTACAACATAAAAAAGTTATAACAAGGGTGGTTGGTGCTTTTACGCACGAATATGGTGTGAAAACGAGAACAGTAAAGATAAAGAGCAAAAAAATGGCATTTTTTGCATTATCTTTAGGGCTGGTTACTTTTCCAGATGGGCCCGCTCTGGGTTTTTAGATGAGCCAATCTTTGTCCTCGGCGGCCACCTGTATTTATGAGTGGAAACCAGTAAGAAAAAGTAACCATCGAAAACTTCGGTCGCTATGTAAAGGTGTGGGAAAAAGAAGGCAATAGCAAGGCATTTTGATTACTTGGTCGCTAAGTAATCTTTTTTCAACGTCGGGTTCGGGCTCAAAATCATTTCAAAAGTTCAATTACAACATAAAAAAGTAATAACAAGGGTGGTTGGTGCTTTTATGCACAAATATGGTGTGAAAACGAGTACAGTGAAGAGAAAGAGGAAAAAAAAGGTATTTTTTGCACTATTTTTAGGGCTGGTTACTTGTCGATGGACCCGCTCCGGGTTCCGAGATGAGACAATCTTCGTCCTTGGCTGCCACCTATATGTATGAGTTAAAACCGGTAAGAAAAAAAAACCATCGGACACTTCGGTCGCTATGTAAAGGCGTGGGAAAAACAAGGCAATAACAAGGCATTTTGATTACTTGGTCGCCAAGTAATCTTTTTTCAACGTCGGGTTCGTGCTCAAAATCGTTTCAAAAGTTCAATTACAACATAAAAAATTTATAACAATGGTTGTTGGTGCTTTTACGCACGAATATGGTGTGAAAACGAGTACAGTGAAGAGAAAGAGAAAAAAAATGGCATTTTTTTCCTCTATTTTTAGGGCTAGTTACTTGTCAAGAAGGACCCGCTCCGGGTTCCGAGATGAGCCAATATTTGTCCTCGGTGGGCACCTGTATGTATGAGCGGAAACAAGTAAGAAAAATAACCATTGAATTTCGGTCGCTATGTAAAGAAGTGGGAAAGACAAGGTAATGGCAAGGCGTTTTGATTACTTGGTCTCCAAGTAATCACTTTTCAACGTCAAGTTCGAGCTCAAAATTGTTTCAAAAGTTCAATTACAACATAAAAAAGTTGTAACAATGGTGGTTTATGCTTTTACGCACGAATATGGTGTGACAACGAGTACAGTAAGAGAAAGAGGAAAAAATGGCATTTTTTTGCACTATTTTTAAGGCTGGTTACTTGTCCAGATGGACCCGCCCCGGGTTCCGAGATGAGCCAATCTCCGTCCTCGGCTGCCACCTGTATGTATGAGTTGACACAAGTAAGAAAAAATAACCATCGGAAACTTCGGTCACTATGTAAAGAAATTGGAAAGACAAGGTAATAGCAAGGCTTTTTGATTACTTGGTGGCCAAGTAATCTTTTTTCAACGTCGGGTTTGGGCTGAAAATCATTTCAAAAGTTCTATTACAACATAAAAAGATATAACAAGGGTGGTTGGTGCTTTTACGCACAAATAAGGTGTTAAAACGAGTACAGTGAAGAGAAAGAGGAAAAAAATGGCATTTTTTTGCATTATTTTTAGGCTGCTTACTTGTCAAGATGGACCCGCTCCAGGTTCTGAGATGAGCCAATCTTTGTCCTCGGCGGCCACCTGTATGAATAAGTGGAAACAAGTAAGAAAAAATAACCATCGAAAACTTCGGTCGCTATGTAAAAGCGTGGGAAAAACAAGGCAATAACAACGCATTTTGATTACTTGGTCGCCAAGTAATCTTTTTTCAACGTCAGGTTCGGGGTCAAAATTGTTTCAAAAGTTCAATTACAACATAAAAAATTATAACAATAGTGGTTGGTGCTTTTACGCACAAATATGGTGTGAAAACGAGTACAGTGAAAATAAAGAGGAAAAACATGACATTTTTTTGCATTATTTTTAGGACTGGTTACTTATCCAGATGGGCCCGCTCCAGGTTCCGAGATGAGCCAATCTTGGTCCTTGGCGGCCACCTTTATGTATGAATGGAAACCAGTAAGAAAAAGTAACCATCAGAAACTTCGGTCGCTATGTAAAGGTGTGGGAAAAAGAAGGCAATAGCAAGGCATTTTGATTACTTGGTCGCCCAGTAATCTTTTTTCAACGTCGGGTTAGGGCTCAAAATCGTTTCAAAAGTTCAATTACAACTTCAAAAAGTTATAACAAGGGTGGTTGGTGCTTTTACGCGCAAATATGGTGTTAAAACGAGTACAGTGAAGAGAAAGAGGAAAAAATGGCATTTTTTTGCACTATTTTTAGGGCTGGTTACTTGTGCAGATGGACCCGTTCCGGGTTTCGAGATGAGTCAATCTTTGTCCTCGGCTGCAACTTGTATGTATGAGTAGAAACAAGGAAGAAAAAATAACCATCGGAAACTTTAGTCGCTATGTAAAGGCGTGGGAAAAACAAGGCAATAGCAAGGCATTTTGATTACTTGGTCGCCAAGTAATTCTTTTTTCAACGTCGGGTTCACGCTCAAAATCGTTTCAGAAGTTCAATTACAACATAAAAAAGTTATAACATCGGTGGTTGGTGCTTTTACGCACAAATATAGTGTGAAAACGAGTATAGTGAAGAAAAAGAGGAAAAAAATTGTTTTTTGCACTATTTTTAGGGCTGGTTACTTGTCAAGATGGACCTGCTCCGGGTTCCGAGATGAGCCAATCTTGGTCCTCGGCGGCCACCTTTATGTATGAGTGGAAACAAGTAAGAAAAAATAACCATCGAAAACTTCGGTCGCTATGTAAAGGCATGGGAAAAACAAGGCAACAGCAAGGCATTTTGATTACATGGTCGCCAAGTAATCTTTTTTCAACGTCGGGTTTGGGCTGAAAATCATTTCAAAAGTTCAATTACAACATAAAAAAGTTATAACAAGCGTGGTTGGTGCTTTTACGCACGTATCAGGTGTTAAAACGAGTACAGTGAAGAGAAAGAGGAAAAAAATACCATTTTTTTGCACTATTTTAGGGCTGGTTACTTATCCAGATAGACCAGCTTCTAGTTCCGAGCTGAGCCAATCTTCGTCCTCGGCTGCCACCTGTATGTATTAGTGCACTATTTTTTGCACTAATATAGTCAAGATTGACCCGCTGTGAGTTCCGAGATGAGCCAATCTTCGTCCTCGGCTGCCACTTGTATGTATGAGTGGAAACAAGTAAGAAAAAATAACCATCAGAAACTTCGGTCGCTATGTAAAGAAGTTGGAAAGACAAGGCAATAGCAAGGCATTTTGATTACTTGGTCACCAAGTAAACTTTTTTCAACGTCGGGTTCGGGCTCCAACTCGTTCCAAAAGTTTAATTGCAACATAAAAAAGTTATAACAAGAATGGTTAGTGTTTTTACGCACGAACCTTGTGTTAAAACTAGTACAAAGAAGAAAAAGAAGAAAAAGAAGAAAAAGAAGAAAAAGAAGAAAAAGAAGAAAAAGAAGAAAAAGAAGAAAAAGAAGAAAAAGAAGAAAAAGAAGAAAAAGAAGAAAAAGAAGAAAAAGAAGAAAAAGAAGAAAAAGAAGAAAAAGAAGAAAAAGAAGAAAAAGAAGAAAAAGAAGAAAAAGAAGAAAAAGAAGAAAAAGAAGAAAAAGAAGAAAAAGAAGAAAAAGAAGAAAAAGAAGAAAAAGAAGAAAAAGAAGAAAAAGAAGAAAAAGAAGAAAAAGAAGAAAAAGAAGAAAAAGAAGAAAAAGAAGAAAAAGAAGAAAAAGAAGAAAAAGAAGAAAAAGAAGAAAAAGAAGAAAAAGAAGAAAAAGAAGAAAAAGAAGAAAAAGAAGAAAAAGAAGAAAAAGAAGAAAAAGAAGAAAAAGAAGAAAAAGAAGAAAAAGAAGAAAAAGAAGAAAAAGAAGAAAAAGAAGAAAAAGAAGAAAAAGAAGAAAAAGAAGAAAAAGAAGAAAAAGAAGAAAAAGAAGAAAAAGAAGAAAAAGAAGAAAAAGAAGAAAAAGAAGAAAAAGAAGAAAAAGAAGAAAAAGAAGAAAAAGAAGAAAAAGAAGAAAAAGAAGAAAAAGAAGAAAAAGAAGAAAAAGAAGAAAAAGAAGAAAAAGAAGAAAAAGAAGAAAAAGAAGAAAAAGAAGAAAAAGAAGAAAAAGAAGAAAAAGAAGAAAAAGAAGAAAAAGAAGAAAAAGAAGAAAAAGAAGAAAAAGAAGAAAAAGAAGAAAAAGAAGAAAAAGAAGAAAAAGAAGAAAAAGAAGAAAAAGAAGAAAAAGAAGAAAAAGAAGAAAAAGAAGAAAAAGAAGAAAAAGAAGAAAAAGAAGAAAAAGAAGAAAAAGAAGAAAAAGAAGAAAAAGAAGAAAAAGAAGAAAAAGAAGAAAAAGAAGAAAAAGAAGAAAAAGAAGAAAAAGAAGAAAAAGAAGAAAAAGAAGAAAAAGAAGAAAAAGAAGAAAAAGAAGAAAAAGAAGAAAAAGAAGAAAAAGAAGAAAAAGAAGAAAAAGAAGAAAAAGAAGAAAAAGAAGAAAAAGAAGAAAAAGAAGAAAAAGAAGAAAAAGAAGAAAAAGAAGAAAAAGAAGAAAAAGAAGAAAAAGAAGAAAAAGAAGAAAAAGAAGAAAAAGAAGAAAAAGAAGAAAAAGAAGAAAAAGAAGAAAAAGAAGAAAAAGAAGAAAAAGAAGAAAAAGAAGAAAAAGAAGAAAAAGAAGAAAAAGAAGAAAAAGAAGAAAAAGAAGAAAAAGAAGAAAAAGAAGAAAAAGAAGAAAAAGAAGAAAAAGAAGAAAAAGAAGAAAAAGAAGAAAAAGAAGAAAAAGAAGAAAAAGAAGAAAAAGAAGAAAAAGAAGAAAAAGAAGAAAAAGAAGAAAAAGAAGAAAAAGAAGAAAAAGAAGAAAAAGAAGAAAAAGAAGAAAAAGAAGAAAAAGAAGAAAAAGAAGAAAAAGAAGAAAAAGAAGAAAAAGAAGAAAAAGAAGAAAAAGAAGAAAAAGAAGAAAAAGAAGAAAAAGAAGAAAAAGAAGAAAAAGAAGAAAAAGAAGAAAAAGAA
The DNA here is from genome assembly GCA_003255005.1 of Begonia fuchsioides. Lineage (NCBI taxonomy): Eukaryota > Viridiplantae > Streptophyta > Magnoliopsida > Cucurbitales > Begoniaceae > Begonia > Begonia fuchsioides. The sequence goes on from QAOC01003290.1 coordinate 10,878, forward strand.
GAAAAAGAAGAAAAAGAAGAAAAAGAAGAAAAAGAAGAAAAAGAAGAAAAAGAAGAAAAAGAAGAAAAAGAAGAAAAAGAAGAAAAAGAAGAAAAAGAAGAAAAAGAAGAAAAAGAAGAAAAAGAAGAAAAAGAAGAAAAAGAAGAAAAAGAAGAAAAAGAAGAAAAAGAAGAAAAAGAAGAAAAAGAAGAAAAAGAAGAAAAAGAAGAAAAAGAAGAAAAAGAAGAAAAAGAAGAAAAAGAAGAAAAAGAAGAAAAAGAAGAAAAAGAAGAAAAAGAAGAAAAAGAAGAAAAAGAAGAAAAAGAAGAAAAAGAAGAAAAAGAAGAAAAAGAAGAAAAAGAAGAAAAAGAAGAAAAAGAAGAAAAAGAAGAAAAAGAAGAAAAAGAAGAAAAAGAAGAAAAAGAAGAAAAAGAAGAAAAAGAAGAAAAAGAAGAAAAAGAAGAAAAAGAAGAAAAAGAAGAAAAAGAAGAAAAAGAAGAAAAAGAAGAAAAAGAAGAAAAAGAAGAAAAAGAAGAAAAAGAAGAAAAAGAAGAAAAAGAAGAAAAAGAAGAAAAAGAAGAAAAAGAAGAAAAAGAAGAAAAAGAAGAAAAAGAAGAAAAAGAAGAAAAAGAAGAAAAAGAAGAAAAAGAAGAAAAAGAAGAAAAAGAAGAAAAAGAAGAAAAAGAAGAAAAAGAAGAAAANGACACGATAGTAGCAAGGCATTTTGATTACTAGGTCACCAAGTAAACTTTTTTCAACGTCGGGTTCGGGCTCTAACTCAGTCCAAAAGTTTTATTGCAATATAAAAAAATTATAACAAAAGTTTTTATTGCTTTTACGCTCGAATCTGGCGTTAAAACGAGTACATAGAAGAAATAGATGAAGAAAAATGCCTTTTTTGCACTAATTTAAGGGCTGGTTACTTGTCAAAATGGACACGTTGCGGGTTCCGAGATGAGCCAATCTTCGTCCTTGGCTGTCAAGTGTATGTATGAGGGGAAACAAGTAAGAAAAAATAACCATCGGAAACTTCGGTCGATATATAAAAGCGTGCGAATGACAAGGTAATAGCAATACATTTATATTACTTGGTCACCAAATAAACTTTTTAAACGTCAAGTTCTGGCTTTAAAAAGTTTCAAAAGTTCAATTGCAACATAAAAAAAGTTATAACAAGAGTGGTTGGTGCTTTTACACACGACTCTGGTGTTAAAACGAGTACAGAGAATAAAAAGAGAAAGAAAAAGGAATTTTTTCGCACTAATTTTAGGGCTGATTACTTGTCAAAATGGACCCGCTCCGGATTCCGAGAGGAGCCAATCTTCGTCATCGGCTGTCAAGTGCATGTATAAGGGGAAACAAGTAAGAAAAAATAACCATCGAAAACTCTGGTCGCTATGTAAAGGCGTGGGAATGACAAAGTAATAGCAAGACATTTTTATAACTTGATCACCAAGTAAAGTTTATTTAACATAGGGTTGGGGCTCCAACTCTTTCTAAAAGTTTGATTGCAACATAAAAAAATTATAACAAGAGTTTTTATTGCTTTTACACACGAATCAGATGTTAAAACGAGTACAGAGAAGAAAAAGAGGAAGAAAATGCATTTTTTGCACTAATTTTAGAGCTAATTACTTGTCAAAACGGACCCGCTTAGGGTTCCGAGAGGAGCCAAATCTTCATCATCGGCTGTCAAGTGTATGTATGAGGGGAAACAAGTAAGAAAAAATAACCATCGGAAACTTCGATCGCTATGTAAAGGCGTGTGAATGACAATGTAATAACAAGGCATTTTGATTACTTGGTCACTAAGTAAACTTTTTTCAACGTCGGGTTCGGGCTCCAACTCAGTTCAAAAGTTTGTTGCAACATAAAAAAAATAACAAGAGTTGTTAGTGCTTTTACCTATGAATCTGGTGTTAAAACGAATACAGAGAAGAAAAAGAAAAAAAATGAATTTTTTTGCACTAATTTGAGGTTCTGTTACTTGTCAAAATAGACCCACTACGGCTTTCGAGAGGAGTCAATCTTCGTCCTCAGCTGTCAAGTGTATGTATGAGGGAAAACAAGTAAGAAAAAATAACTATCGGAAACTTCAGTCGCTATGTAAGGCGTGGGAATGACAAGGTAGTAGCCAGGTATTTTGATTACTTGGTCACCAAGTAAACTTTTTTCAACATTTGGTTAGGGCTCGAAATCGTTCCAAAAGTTTAATTGCAACATAAAAGAGTTACAACAAGAGTAGTTGGTGCTTTGACGCATGAATTTGGTGTTAAAACGAGTACATAGAAAAAAAGAGGAAGAAAAAGGCATTTTTTGCACTAATTTTAGGGCTGATTACTTGTCAAAATGGACCCGCTCTGGGTTCCAAGAGAAGTCAATCTTCGTCATCGGCTGTCAAGTGTATGTATGAGGGGAAAAAAGTAAGAAAAAATAACTATCGGAAACTTTGATCGCTATTCAAAGGCGTGAGAATGACAAGGTAATAGTAAGGCATTTTGATTACATGATCACAAAGTAAACTTTTTTCAACGACTGGTTCGGGCTCTAACTCAGTACAAAAGTTTGATTGCAACATAAAAAAGTTATAACAAAAGTTGTTATTGCTTTTACGCTCGAATCTGGCGTTAAAACAAGTACGGAGAAGAAAAAGAGGATGAAAAAGACATTTTTTTGCACTAATTTTAGGACTGGTTACTTGTCAAAATGGACACGTTGCGGGTTCCGAGATGAGTCAATCTTCGTCATTGGCTGTCAAGTGTATGTATGAGGGGAAACAAGTAAGAAAAAATAACCATCGAAAACTTCGGTCGCTATATAAAGGCATGCGAATGACAAGGTAATAGCAATACATTTATATTACTTGGTCACCAAATAAACTTTTTCAACGTCAAGTTCGGGCTTCAAAACGTTTCAAAATTTAAATTGCAACATAAAAAAGTTATAACAAAAGTGGTTGGTGCTTTTACGCACGAATCTAGTGCTAAAACAAGTACAGAGAAGAAAAGAAGAAGACAAAGAAGCTTTTTTTGCACTAAATTTATAGCTAGTTACTTGTCAAAATAGACCCGCTCCGGGTTCCGAGAGGAGCCAATCTTCGTTCTCGGTTGTCAAGTATATGTATGAGAGCAAACAAGGAAGAAAAAATAACCATCGGAAACTTCGGTCGCTATGTAAAGGCGTGGGAATGACAAGGTAATAGCATGACATTTTGATTACTTGGTTACCAAGTAAAGTTTTTTCAACGTCGAGTTCGGGCTCAAAATCGTCCCTAAAGTTTAATTGCAACATAAAAAAGTTAGAACAAGAGTGGTTAGTGCTTTTACGCAGGAATCTAGTGTTAAAACGAGTACAGAGAAGAAAAAGAGCAAAAAAATGCATTTTTTTGCATTAATTTTAGGGGTTATTTACTTGTGTAAATAGACCTTTTTCGGGTTCCAAGAGGAGCCAATCTTCGTCCTCGGCTGTCAAGTGTATGCATGAGTAGAAATAAGTAAGAAAAAATAACCATCGGAAACTTCGGTCCCTAAGTAAAGGCATGTGAATGACAAGGTATTAGCAAGGTATTTAGATTACTTGGTCACCAAGTAAACTTTTTTTAACATCGGGTTCGGGCTTAAACTCGTTCCAAAAGTTTAATTGCAACATAAAAAAGTTATAACAAAAGTGATTGGTGCTTTTACGCACAAATCTGGTGGAAAAACGAGTACAGAGAAGAAAAAAAAGAAAATGGCATTTTTTTGCACTAATTTTAGGGATAGTTACTTGTCAAAATGGACCCGCTTCGGGTTCCGAGAGGAGCTAATCTTCGTTCTCGACTGTCAAGTGTATGTATGAGGGGAAACAAGTAAGAAAAAATAACCATCGGAAACTTCGGTCACTATATAAAGGCGTGTGAATGACAAGGTAATAGCAATACATTTCTATTACTTGGTCACCAAATAAACTTTTTTCAGCATCAAGTTCGGGCTTCAAAACATTTCAAAAGTTTAATTGCAACCTAAAAAAGTTATAACAAGAGTGGTTGCTGCTTTTACGCACAAATCTAGTGTTAAAACGAGTACATAGAAGAAAAAGAGAAAAAGAAGGCATTTTATGCAATAATTTTAAGGCTGGTTACTTGTCAAAATGGACCCGTTTCATGTTACGAGAGGAGTCAATCTTCGTCCTCGCCTATCAAGTGTATATATGAGGGAAAACAAGTAAGAAAAAATAACCATCAGAAACTTCGGTTGTTATATAAAGGCGTGTGAATGACAATGTAATAGCAAGTCATTTTGATTACTTAGTCACGAAGTAACCTGTTTTCAACGTCGGGTTTTGGCTCTTGTTCTAAAAGATTAATTACAACATTAAAAATTCATAAAAAGAGTTGTTGGTGCTTTTACGCACCAATCCGGTGTTAAAACGAATCTAGAGAAGAAAAAGAGGAAAAAAAATATTTTTTTGCACTAATTTTAGGGCAGGTTACTTGTCAAAATGGACCCGTTCCGGGTTCCGAGAGGAGTCAATCTTCATCCTCGGCTATCAAGTGTATATATGAGAGGAAGCAAGTTAGAAAAAAAAAAACCATTGAAAACTTTGGTCGCTATATAAAGGCGCGGGAATGACAAAGTAATAGCAAGACATTTTGATTACTTAGTCACCAAGTAACCTTTTTTCAACGTTGGGTTCGGGTTCCAAATGGTTTCAAAAGATTAATTACAACATTAAAAATTTATAAAAAGAGTTGTTAGTGCTTTTACGCACGAATCTGGTAATAAAACGAGTCCATAGAAGAAAAAGAGGAAAAAAATATTTTTTTGCACTAATTTTAGGGCAGATTACTTGTCAAAATGGACACATTCCGGGTTCCGAGAGGATTCAATCTTCGTCCTCGGCTGTCAAGTGTATGTATAAGGGGAAACAAGTAAGAAAAAATAACCATTGAAAACTTTGGTCGCTATATAAAGGCGCGAGAATGACAAAGTAATAGCAAGACATTTTGATTACTTAGTCACCAAGTAACCTTTTTTCAACGTTGTGTTCGGGCTTCAAATCGTTTCAAAAGTTTAATTACAATATAAAAAAGTTATCACAAGAGTGATTGGTGCTTTTACGCACGAATCTGGTGTTGAAACAAATACAGTGAAGAAAAAAAGAAAACAAATTGCATTTTTTTGCACTAATTTTAGGGCTAGTTACATGTCAAAATGGACCCGTTCCGGATTCCGAGAGGAGTCAATCTTCCTCCTAGCTATCAAGTGTATGTACGAGTAGAAAGAAATAAGAAAAAATAACCATCGGAAATTTCAGTCGCTATATAAAGCCGTGGGAATGACATGATAATAGCAAGGCATTTTAATTACTTAGTCACCAAGTAAACTTTTTTCAATGTCACGTTCGGGCTCCAAATCGTTTCAAAATTTTAATTACAACATAAAAAAGTTATAACAAGAATGATTTGTGCTTTTACGCACGAATCTTGTGTTAAAACGAGTCCAGAGAAGAAAAAGAAGAAAAAAAAATATTTTTTTACACTAATTTTAGGGCTGGTTACTTGTCAAAATGGACCCGCTCTGAGTTCCGAGAGGATTCAATCTTCGTCCTCGGCTATCAAGTGTATGTATAAGGGGAAACAAGTAAGAAAAAATAACCATCGAAAACTTCGGTCGCTATGTAAAGGCGTGAAAATGACAAGGTAATATCAAGACATTTTGAATACTTAGTCACCAAGTAACCTTTATTCAACGTCGGGTTCGGTCTCCAAATCATTCCAAAAGATTAATTACAACATTAAAAAGTTATCACAATAGTGGTTGGTGCTTTTACGCACGAATCTGGTGTTTAAACGAGTATAGTGAAGAAAAAAAAAAGAAAAAATGACATTTTTTTGCACTAATATTAGGGCTGGTTACTTTTCAAAATGGACCCGTTCCGGATTCCAAGAGGAGCCAATCTTTGTCCTCGGCCATCAAGTGTATACATGAGTGAAAACAAGTAATAAAAAATAACCATCGAAAACTTCGGTCGCTATATATAGGCGTGAGAATGACAAGGTAATAGCAAGACATTTTAATTACTTAGTCACCAGGTAAATTTTCTTCAACGTCAAGTTCGGACTCCAAATCGTTTCAAAAGATTAATTATAACATAAAAAATTCCAAAAGATTAATTACAACATTAAAAAGTTATCACAATAGTGGTTGGTGCTTTTACGCACGAATCTAGTGTTGAAACGAGTATAGTGAAGAAAAAAAGAAAAAAATGACATTTTTTTGCACTAATTTTAGGGCTGATTACTTTTCAAAATGGACCCATTCCGGATTCCGAGAGGAGCCAATCTTCGTCATCAGCTATCAAGTGTATACATGAGTGAAAAAAAGTAATAAAAAATAACCATCGAAAACTTCGGTCGCTATATATATGCGTGAGAATGACAAGGTAATAGCAAGACATTTTGATTACTTAGCACCAGGTAAACATTCTTCAACGTCGGGTTCGGGCTCCAAATCGTTTCAAAAGATTAATTATAACATAAAATAGTTATCACAAGAGTGATTGGTGTTTTTACGCACGAATCTGGTATTCTGTGGTTTAAGGTTCTAGGTTCCATGGTTGAAAATTTTAGGTTAGAATTTAGGGTTCTAAGGTTTCATGATACCACGGTTCTATGTCCAATGGTGGTGGGTTCAAGGGTTTAGTGCTCTGGGTTCTAGGGTTTAGGATTTCGTGGTTTAGGGGTCCATTGTTTAGGTTTAAGGTTTCAGGGTTTAAGGGTATAAAGTTCATCGTTCAGGGTTCCAGGATTCATCGTTCAGGGTTTAAGGGTATAAAGTTCATCGTTCAGGGTTCCAGGATCCAAGTGTTAAGGTTTGAGAGTTCAAGGTTCTAAGGTTTATGGTTCAAGGGTCTAGAGTTTAGGGTTTAGGATTACATGGCTATCGGCTGAAATGTTATAGGGTTCCAAGGTTTCAGGACTGAGGTTTCAAGTTTCACGATTCATGGTTCAGGGTTCATAGTGTAAGGGTTCGGGGTTCTAGTGTTCCAGGGTTCAAATTTCCAGGTTCAGTGTTCCAAAGTTCAAGGTTAAGCATG
>QAOC01003309.1:0-12856 GCA_003255005.1 Begonia fuchsioides
GCGACTTTGACGATTCATCTCGCTCGCCTTTCCCGGCATCTCTCCTTCCTTCATCCCTGTCGTCGTTCATTTATTCCGCCCCGGTCGTTCAATGACTGTTCTTTCCGCCGCGAACGTTGGCGGAGCTACTGCGTCTTCTCCTGCCCAAAGATATTGTCCAGGCGATTTTCTGTCACTGCATCTGTGATTTCTCGAGGTTTTGCTCGCATTTATTTTTACTAATTTGGCGTTTGTTGCATTTCTATTTCTACTATCCTGTATAAAATTTTTGAAACTTCGTGATTCCGGAAATAATAATATTGGGGAGCTGTATTGTATTACGATTATTTGTTATCATGAAGCTAAAAATCTGTTGAAAGTTGTGTGTTGCTCTGTTAGTAGCTGTCAACTAAAGAATTCCGCAAACATTTGAAGATTAAAAGTTCGGTGCCAAATTACATGAATCTTTTAATTTCCATCTTTTTGATTTGTAGATTGTACGAATCATGCTGGTGTAGATGATGAAATATACGATGTGATAGTTGTTGGAGGAGGACATGCAGGGTGTGAAGCTGCGCTAGCATCTGCTCGTTTAGGGGCAAAAACTCTTCTCCTCACTCTAAATATTGATAGAATTGCTTGGCAGGTTGTTCTCGTTTAGGGGCAAAAACTCTTCTCCCCACTTTAAATATTGATAGAATTGCTTGGCAGATTGTTGTTCTTTCTCCGTAAAATGGGGTCTAGGTGCTTTAGTTGAATGTTTTCTTTCCACACAAGCAGCATTCACGAGGATAAAAACTGATTTTTTTGTACTTTTATAACAATTATCTGTTTGGGAATTTTAGTTTAGACTATTTTCTATCAAGAGCCATGTCTTTTTGGGTCAACAGAGAATTTTTTCATATATAGAATCAGGTAAACCTGATGACAGAAGCTGATTTCCAGGTTCTGAATAAAGCCAAGATAATAAGAGGAGTTTCTTAATGAAAAAAGTTTGATGCAGCCTTGTAATCCAGCAGTTGGCGGACCAGCAAAATCTCAGCTAGTTCATGAAGTGGATGCGCTTGGGGGTGAAATTGGAAAGATCGCTGACAGGTAGTTTTATTATAACATTTCTAATTTCTTGTTAGGTTCATTTCAAAATGATTTGAGCAAGAGTACAATCATTTATCATATCTTTTCGTACTAAATTCATTTATTTCGACATCATATCATATATCTCTCTGTGTGAGATTATTAGGTACACATTAAAAGTTTAATAGAAATTTTTTTCATCCTCATGGTCAGGTGCTATTTACAAAAGCGTGTATTGAACATATCAAGAGGTCCTGCTGTTCGAGCACTACGAGCACAAACTGATAAGAGAGAATATGCCATGCAAATGAAAAATATAGTGGAAAGGCAAGCTTAGTTGTTTTTTTTTTCTATTCCTTCAGTTTAATTACATGACAATGTAGGTTCTGTTGCAAGCTAGCTTATTCATGAAGACATGGATGTTGTTGCATTTGTTAGTTTCATTTTGTTTCCATTTGAAAGTATATATGTTGTATGTATGTTGTATGATATGATTCTTCCATGTTACATGTAACATGCGTCTTCTGTTTTCATTTCAGCACTCCAAACCTATCAATCCGAGAAGCAATGGTGACAGATATCTTATTGGGAAAGAACGATAATGTGGAAGGAGTCTGTACATTCTTTGGGATGAAATTTTACGCTCCATCTGTTATTCTCACAACTGGAACTTTCATGAGTGGAAAAATCTGGGTTGGTAGAACCTCTATGCCTGCAGGAAGAGCTGGTGAATCAGCTTCACATGGACTTACTGAAAACTTGCTGGGTCTTGGATTTGAAACTGATCGGTTGAAGACAGGGACCCCAGCACGTGTAGACAGCCGCACTGTGGATTTTTCAGGACTAGAACCTCAACATGGTGATGAAGAGGTTCTTCATTCAATCTCATAGTCATGTGTAGGTTCAGTAGATTGACATTGCTATATTCATATTTCACATCACGCTTAGTATATTCATTAAATGATCTACTCTTGTTCATTCATCATGTATTTACACCTAAACTACTTGCATATGTATATTGTACTTCCCGACTGACTTTATATAATTTTTTTTGCTTGATTGTGCATAGCAGTTGCCAAAAACTGCTGGTGAAGTAAGGGATATTAAGAATCCACAATGGGTATCAGACGAGAAAAATAAATTTTACTTTATGTCAACAAAACCAACCCATTGTATTACATTTAGGATAGATTATATTATGCCACCTTGAAGATGTACTTATTCCAGAAAGATAAGGGGTCCACATGGCAGTTTAGAAAAGGGTGGGAACTCATATTTTAACAATGTTTTTGAGATATATTTATTTTCATTTGGATTTTGATATTTTTCTAGATTAAGGAGTTATTTGGGATGGGAAAATAAGGCTCGTTGGGGAGGAAAAGGGGAGCGTATGGAAGAGTTCTGGTTGAATTTTTTAATGGGTAAAGGCTCCCCTTTTTTTATTCCTAAAACTGTACCAATAAGAATACTAACTGAAATTATGTAAGATCGAGCACAGAAAGAAACTCTACTTAAAATGGTTTGTTTTATGCTGGTTCTTATGGTTACAAAATGGCATTTAAATCTTAATTCTAAAAAAGCGAGAAACTCTGAACGAACTTCATACTATTTATCTTGAGCAGCTTATTATTCAATTATGTATTTTTTATTTATTCAGGCCTAAAATAGTTGGAGAGTTACCGTGAGAGAACTTTTCATCCTTTCTTGTATATTCTTTCATCAATGTAAAGTTTACACACATACTAATATCCAATCGGATCTTAATTTCAACAGTTTCCAATCTTTGAAAATAGTAAATGATTACAATATTTTTGAAAGTCATTCAAGTTATAAACTCTACTTAAAATTCTCCAAATAGACTAGGAAATTTAGAGCAAAATAGTTGTGATGTACTGCTTGCCTGTGTTATCTTTCTTGACGCGGCTTGTTTTTGTAACTATTACTTGCTAATGTTTATCCTATTGTTAAATACTATGAATAGGTCAGTTGGTTTAGTTTTGATCCTGATTTCCATGTTGAGCGGGAGCAAATGTGTTGCTTTCTAACACGCACAACAAAGAGCACACACCAACTTATTAAAGAAAACTTGCATGAAACTCCCACTTATGGAGGCTGGGTTGAAGCAAAGGGGCCTAGATATTGTCCTTCCATTGAAGATAAGGTACATCCAATTGTGGTTTTATATATAATTTGTGAATTTTTAAGAATTTATTATCAAGTTGGTGATTAACTGTGCTTTTGTGGCTATATCTATACACAGTGCTAGAACTCTATAAATTCTTCCCCTCTTTCATTTACCAATTTCAAGAATTTAGTATCAAGTTGGTGATTAACTGGTCTTCTGTGGCTAGTATTATCAATAGACAGTGCTACAATTGTTTAAATTATTCCCCTCCATCATTACCAATTTCATTTACCTGGTCGAATATATGTTTTATAGTTTTAAAATATTTTTAGTTGGATCATGACCATATTGTTGTTTGATTCTTAATACTAATTTTGCGATTGAGAAATGGGTATATTTTTTGAAATTGCATTCCAATATTATTTGGTTCTTTTGAGTTGAAATGATCTATCATCTTGATGATATTGTGTCTTTACTTTTGCATTGTTTCTAATACTTATTTTTTTTGTTATTTGAAAAAATTCACGTTTCTAGTCTCAAGTTTCTCATCTCAAATGGATTATCTTGTCTTCTTACCTTGATAATAGAAAGTAGATGCTAATCCCTTCTGTCTTCTTGCTTGAATGCCTAGTCAAAACTTCATTTTAGGCCAACTTCTGTGGAAGCTGATTGATAAGCTATTCTTTGTTTTTGCGCGTAAATGAATTGTCACTTCGTATGATACAATCCTGAAAGAGTATGAAACCTGCTTTTTTCCTTAATCAGTTTGAAGACCAAGGGAGATCTTTACTATTTTTTCTAATTTTTTATTAGCTTTAACTTCTTTATGTTAGTAATGTGTTTTTACTGTTTTCGATGTATGAATGTCTTATTTCAAATTTTCTTTTCCATTCAAATATGCTGCGTACTTGCCTTTTTAGTCTGTCTTCTTATTTGTAGTGGATATTTGTTTCTTAAATGGACAAACTGATTCCTTATTTTAAGCTGGACTTAAGCCAATGTGGTCCTTATTTGTTACTTTCTGGTCGAACTTTCTTTTTTATTTCCTTCTTGTTTCTAGATTGTGAGATTTCAAGATAAAGAGTCCCATCAAATATTTCTTGAACCAGAGGGCAGAAGTGTTCCCGAACTCTATGTACAGGTGATCTACTAGTAACTATTTACAGCTTTGTCAATCTTGCTGCTATCAAGATGAAATTGAAAAATTGCAGTTATCAATTTTCTTTTGCTGTTTGAAGAAATGAGTGGAACAGATGTGGGAAGTTACTGTTTATTGTTAAAATTTAGAACCAACATTGTCTCAATTTTTTTGTACTCGTCAGTTTTTTACTTTTTTAGTTTAGTCTCATGTCCCAGTACCTGCAACACTAAAAATGTAAATTAGTTCCCTAAGACTGATTTGAGAGGTAATGACAAGTATAAAAATTCAATTTAATTGAATAAGCCTCACTTCTGTATAATGTAAAATTTGAAAACCTTTATCCATATTTTGGCTTCTGTACCATTTTATGTTTTCCCTTTAAAAAACTTTGCCCATACTTGCTTTTCCCAGTTCTTTTCGATCACCATGTTAGTAACCTATTGACTCACTCTTGCCCATCTCACCATAGAGGAGTCTGGTATTCTCACTTTTATCATGTTGTCTTTGATAGCAACAATGTAAAACTTCATAGCTATAGGACACAACCTACGAGCTAGAACCATAACTTTCACTCCATTTCGGGATTTTGAATTTTCGAGAGCGACTCCAGCGTTCAACTTCCAAGTGTCTAAACTCCCTGGAGCCAATCCTCCCCTTCTCTCTTCCCCTCTCCTCCTATAACTTTTCCTCACATCTTCCAACTGGATGACTGAACAATTATTTGTAGCAAAGATCAACTTTTACAGCTGTCTAATTCCATCTAGATTAAGACGGCCTAGTTTTAGATCTACCAGTCTTGTACTAATTTTAAATCATGAGCGCCAGATGTATAGTTTTTTTCATTCCTTTATTTGCTTGGTTGAAATATTGTTAGTTTTTTTTAAACCATATCAAATTTAATTATCACCACATGCTGCAAAATGAACTCAAAATATCAAATAGAGAAACTTCATATAAATTTATTGAAACATAAAGTTGATAGAGAAGATTTCAATACTCTACTATGCAAAAGATTCTGGGATACTTGAATTATTAGGTATACCTGGAATCAAAAGTTAATTATAATCTTTTTTTTGTGCATGCAACCCTCATAGTTTGTTTCATAATTAATAGTGCTTACTTTTCCTCTTTTCTAGGGTTTTTCAACTGGATTGCCTGAAAGATTACAGTTGCCACTTTTGAGAACTTTACCTGGACTTGAAAACTGCTCAATGCTGAGACCTGCTTATGCTGTAGAGTATGATTTCTTGCCTGCTCATCAGTGTAGCAGATCTCTAATGACAAAGAAGATCAGTGGACTTTTCTTCTCTGGTCAAATAAATGGCACCACAGGCTATGAAGAAGCAGCAGCACAGGTTAGCAATTTGAGATTTATGTTGTCGCTGCATGCTGTCTATGTAGTTGTAAATAAAATGATTGAATATTTATTTTATTTACGATCATGTGATTGCTGATGTATAGAAGGGTTTAGAAACACGAAAGATGAAGATGCTTTGAAAGTCTTTTGTTTTTCAAATATATAATTGACAGAGGAACAGTTGAGTACTGTAGTTCCTCTAAGTTTTTGATGACTGCTTTATCAAGATGGCATTGGATTGAATATCTTTCATTGTGAAAGTCGCAGTCAGTAACTATATGAAAAAAGCAGAGATTACATAGATTGTGGAAAATCAGCTATTACATAAATTATGTCTCTCTAAAAAAATATAAGATTTTAATTATTTACTATTATAATGTAATAACTGGATATTAATTTTTGATGTAGCTGACATTCTTCATTTACTCTAATAGGATTTTTTTCAATCTTAAAATGATCCATAAATTTCACCTATTCTACTTGATAGGAGAAGTTGTTTTGTCATTTCTATCCTGATTATCTCTAACATTTTAGGGTATAATTTCTGGAATCAACGCGGCAAGGCATTCAGATGGCAAGTCCCTGATTGTTCTGGAGAGGGAAAGTAGTTATATAGGAACATTAATTGATGACCTGGTGACAAAGGACCTTCGGGAGCCTTACCGTATGTTGACAAGGTATATTTATTTCATGTTCTTTTCTAATGCAGTTGCTAGTTTCTGGTTGAATCTTTTGTGTTTCACTTCTTTGGAGGGTTTCCTATTCTCTAATTATGTACTTTTTCCCATCATTATTAATTTCTCATAAGATTCTTAGAAAGTAAGGAGAGGATGTGGTAAACTCTTTTGATCCTCATTATCGTCATTTTTCTTGTTCAAGATGTGTTTATTTATTATCCTCTGCTTTTAATTTTTTTTCATCGAAAGAGTTATGAATCTTCAATAAAAAAGCATGCTCGTCTCTTTTATGTTCTTTAGGAATTATTGAGTGGAGTGAATTCCTCAGTGGAGTAGGAACGATTCTCATATCATTTGTTGGTGCATCAAAATCACTGAGTGTCAATTCTTTTTGTTTCATAACAAGTCTTTCTTTGGCATGGTTGTCAGTTTAAGTTTTTTAGATTTTATATGGATATGAATGTTTTAATCCCACATTTGATGAATCTTTCTCCTATTAGCCGCTCTGAACACCGATTACTTCTACGGTCTGATAATGCTGATAGCCGACTCACGCCTTTGGGCCGTGAAATTGGTTTAATAGACGAGAGACGCTGGAAGCTCTACCAAGAGAAGCAAGCTAGGATTTTGGAAGAAAAAAAGAGACTAAAAACTGTTCGAATTTCAGGTAAGTGAACTTCATCTCTATACTTGAATGTCTGTTCCATCTGAAAAGATAACCTGCTGTCTAAATTGGAAAACAACTTAGAAAGGTGATGTAGAGGCCAATGCATAAGTAAGGTACTTACCGATCAAAAAAATGCATGAAAGGGGTTTCTTAACTTTCAAACCACTGCTTCATGTAACTGATGGTAGAATCTGGGAACCGTTTTATGGAAAATTGTTAATAGCTGGTGGTAATCAAGGAAAGATAGCTGTTAGCTTTTAGTAAGTTGATTTTAACATCCCAGACTCTTTTTTACTTTTTAGAGTTTATTATGTTCTCTTCTTTCTTTAAAATATTTTTTTGGCTATGTTCTTAAGAAGGATTCGAACAACCACTATTACACTGATTAAACACTGACACAATGAACCATAAATTGATGTTATAATGTATCTTGAAAAATTTTAATGTTAGGATTGATTAGAGATTGTAGAAAACTTATTTTCCTAACATTGTTGTGACATAGTATTAGCGTGAAAATAATTTGTTGGTCAATTTTTTGTTCTTTCCCTACCCTGGTGAGCAGAAGTTTGAGAGCTAGGGTTATGGTTGAACCCTAACTGTTAAAAGCTTGTTGTCTAAGCTCCAACAAAGCCTCCAGCATTACACTTGTGGTCTCTTCATTAGTCATTGCTCGTCGGCCATTGTTGTCTGATGCGTTTGCCAGAACACTTAGAGTTGCGTATTGGTAGGATTCTTTTAGCAGTTCTCTTGTAACTTGTTGGGATACCAATTTTTAAAGAAAAGAATTAGAATTAATATAGGCCAATTTGAGATGTCACTTTATCCAAGAGTCTCCTATCTCACAATTATAAGATGATAAAAAAAAAAGATGAGAAAAAATCAGTTTACTAATGTTGCAATTTTCTTTAGTGCCTCAGAGCTATTTGTTCTGGTTTTTCCTAATGAATTTGCTAAGTTTTCTGAATACCTAAAAAAATGGACTTTTTCCAGTGACCAGTTGTTGGTAATATTCTTCATGGACTACAGTTTTCCTTTTTTCAATCAATGAAGTCGATGAGTTCTAGTTCTTTCCAAAAAGGAAAAAGCACTGGCTTTCTCTACATCACGTTTGGGATGCCACTTTCTTAGGTTTTCGTGATTGGTTCTTTTGGTGGTTGGAGAAATGATTTTTTTAGAATTCCCTTAAACTCTTGGTTTGAATCTTTTTCACTTTCAGGAGGAGATTTGGCTGCTGAGATTACCCATCTATCAGGTCAGACAGTAAAGGACTCTTCAACTCTTGAAAGCCTTCTTAAGAAACCACATATAGAATATAAAGTACTCGATAAGCATGGTTTTGGCAATGGGCTCTTGTCTAGAGCAGAGAAAGATTGTGTGGAAATTGATATCAAATACGAGGGATTCATATTGCGCCAGCAAAGCCAACTGAAACAGGCACGCTGTCAATTTTCTGACAAGAAAACAATTTCATTTTTAGCCTCTGCATATCTTGTAAGCGAGATTGATTGTGACGCTCTTTTCAATTTTTGTGCAAGTAGATGATCCATCTGCAACACAAACCATTACCAGAAAACTTGGATTATCATGCGATGACATCATTGTCTCTTGAATCAAGGGAGAAGCTTTCTAAGGTCAGGATGAATGATTTACTTTTCATTTTGTCTTTTTGTTGAATCTATATTTATTTCCAGTTTCAATTCACTTGCACGTTGCATAGAAATCGGTTACTTACAACTTGGCATTGAACCCATTTGCAAGTGGATTAGTTATTCTGTTTGATCCTGGAATGTTTTGATAGTTGTTTCTTTTTTAATTAAAATTTGAATCGAATGTACCTAGGTGAGGCCACAAACTATTGGTCAAGCAAGCAGAGTAGGTGGGGTGAACCCTGCTGACATAACTGCTCTCCTTATTATTCTCGAGGCCAATAGAAGGAAATCTCAGGAAACAAAGAAGCACCAGATTAGTGGTTCCACCAAATCAGATTCAGAACAGTTTCAAGACTCTCTGACTAACACAATTAGTTGTTGAAACAACAACTATGGAGCAAATGGTTATCGGCAGAGAAGAATCAGAGCAATTATTTCTGGGAACGGTCCGATGAAGAATTTGAGCTTCCAAAATGATTATCGACAGGTCAATCGAAAAGCCTTTACTTATAATATAGTTTGATCTTTTCGATTATCTGGTGGTGTTGTAGAAATCATGTTTTGCTAGAGCATATTTCCTCTGGGTATTTGAAACGCCAAGAATGTGATCAGTTTTTTGCACTATGAAATCGGAATGAATTTAGGCATATTGTTGAGGAAGCAACGGGTTGTTTATTTTATGCTAGCCTTTGTTTTAGTTTAGGATGTTAGTTGTAAATCGACCCTTCTTGGCTCTATGATTTAATCCATCTTTCCACAGCAACTTGGAAAGAACTGGCTATCGCTCGTGCAACAATCCTGTCTGATTTTTCTCTTGTCTACTAATCAATCTTCTTTGGACGTCAGTTTGGGCAATTTACTTCGTCGACAGAAGCCATGTTTCAAGGCATAACAATATAGTTGCTTTTGCAACTTATGTGACGTGCGAAGGTAGTCAAGCCTATGGGAGAAGCAAAGATAAGGTTATTCAATAGTTTTTAATTTTGCTTGTTGATTCTAGACCATCTAAATACACGACTTAAGTCGTTCACCCCGCTTTAGGATGGTCAAATATACGATGGTTGTTCTTATATTTAGATGCTAACAATGAAAAGTTCCATATCTACGCTAGTTAGGGCGTAGAGACTTCTATCGGTGGACAAAACCGATAGATTGGATCATAACCTTATGTCATTGACTGAATCTTGTTTGGTCTATTTTTTTCTAAAATTTGGACAGGTAAAGATAATTATATCTTAATTTAAAATTAAAGACTAAAATTGTGCATGATCTTGATAAATAGTTTTTTAAAATTCTTTTGTATAGTTTTATCATTTTAGTCTATTTTTGGCTTTGATATTCAGTCCTATATTACCAATCATGTGTTTTGTTTCATTTGAATTAATTTGGATTCTATTAATTTTTATGATTTTAAATTTTTCTTATTTATTAGAAAAAATCAAGATTGAACTAAACTAGAACTACATTTATAAACAAAAATATATTGATGAAGTTTTATTTTTTCCAAAATCAAACCATAGCCCACCACGTCCACCTTTATAGTCTTCAATATGAAATGTATTTGCATGGGGGGATCCTGTTACTATTTACAATATCGAATGCACAATAGTTGATATTTTGACTTCCCATACGTTTAAATTGAGTCCTCGTAAATATATATATATATATATATCTATCTATCATGCCACGTGAGGTTTTAGTAGGTTGATAAAGGTTCTCCTAGTAGATGGGTATAAATAAGCCACAACATCATGTATTATTTGAAAAGAAATTAAAGTTGTAGGTAGTAAATACATTATACTTAAATGGACAAATTGCTATTTTCACTTTTGAAACTGATTTTCAACCTAAGATCATTTATGGTAAAAGTAAAGAAGTATACTAAGTGTTTGTTAGTACAGTTCGACTAACTTTATCAGCGTTTGCATTCCAAGACTTTACTTTGAAAATTCTTCTATTGACTTCATGATGTCGATCAAACATTTACAACCTTTATCTTAATTTTGGTAGTATAAATAAAATGCTCGAACTTAAGTGTGCGATTTTGAAATACACACTCTAACACTTTGAATCATAACAACTAAAGTAAAAAAATACTTAAGTGTTGACTCAAAGTTCTACTGTACTTTTATGTCTTTCTCTCTCTCTCAAAATTCTTTATTTGAATGAGCTATCTATCATGCTCTTATTCATAGTTTTCTCCTTATGCCCTCTTTGTGGTCAAGATCGGTCCTTCTGCAGTCAACACTTTGTTAATGTCGTGAGACAACGTTCTTGCGTTAGAGCTTTGGTAGACACTTCCTTTGCAGTTGATACTTTGTTATCGTTGTAGGTTATCCAGTCGACACTTCTAGCATTGTGTTTTTCATTTTCTACAAACAGTCAAAACTTCTTTAGGTCGATCGACACTATTTTCTCTTCGATAATAAGATAATTTGAGACACAACCAATTTTTTTGCCGCATCAATGTATAAAAAATACTTTTAAGAATAATTTGAGAAAAAGAAAATATTTCATTTGAGAAAATTATGACATGTAATTATGGTATTTGATGAATCAATTCACTTTAGAATTTTGAAATGGTAATTGGTAGATATGATAGAGCTCTAATGCTGAACCTTTCCTCGAATTCAAAATTGGTTAAACTTAAATTTGAATGTTTTTACAGTTTCTCAAATCTCCTCAAGAAGCTTATGAATTAGCATGTAAGAAAGGTTCTTCAAAATTATATTAAGTACCTCGCCCATATGCTGCAATATAATGTGGCCCGGGTTAAACCAGTGATCAATGTGCAACATGTGCATCACGTAGAGATCAATATAATTAACCAAGTTACGATAATCATCTTACTGAAAGTAGTGCGAATCAATCATGTTGTGAACGAATCGCACTGCTTTGTTGAAGTCATTCTCCTTTGACTTACGAAAAAGCTCGATGTTATAATAATCCATAATCAATCTAATATGCTACTTCTTACCGTGAAGGGTAATAATTAGTGTCACCTTCACCACCCTTATCATCTGAATACTCAATCATGTCATTGAAATTAGCCGCCAATATAACATCGTCAAATGGAAGCCCAATATAAAGGTTTTTTCGCCACCAATTTGCCCTTTGTAGTGAGGTTGGCGTAAAATAGCCCGATTAATCTGTCCACATGAAGCCTAGCATCCTAAAAAAGTTGCCCTTTGGAAGACTCGACCGTCCACCTTCTTCAGAGAGTTGCGTACAAAAAGGTTATCCACTGTAGACGCCTCTCGTTTTACGGCTGAGCCGTCCATCAACTACATGGTGGAGACAGTTGAGCAATCACATGGATGTCTACTTATATTTTTATTGCCTTTTTTTTAAACCAAATTCGTTTTGCATGTTGATTGAAATGATGGGGTTCGTGTTATTTTTTACCCCAAAAAAGTTCAATTTTAAGTCTAGTTTATACTTAATTAATTGTAATAATTTAAAATTGGGTAAACTAAAAGAAACCTCTAGTGTTGAGGAAATTCGGAAAAAAAACCATGAGTTTTTTTAAAAAAAGTATTATAAATCCTGTCGGACGTCCAATGTAAGGTCGAGCGGACAAATTTATGGAGGGTCAAGCAAACGGCTATATTAAGAAGATATAGTAAATGGTTCAATTATAGTAAATGGTTCAATTACTAAAATTATAGTAAATGGTTCAATTACTAAAAATTCATGAAATTTTGAAGAATGTTGTCTTAAAATGTTTTAAATACGTAATAAAAATTTCAAGTCATTTTGATGACATTTGTCTGTCCAAATTAAATAAAAATAAAAACTATAAGAAAAATCGACTCTCTAACGGTCGACCACGATGTCCGACAGTGTTCAGAATGTTTTTTTAAAACTCAGGGATTTAAAATGAAGTTGTTTCCACTGGATATGGTGGCACTACTTCTTCATTTATAAATATGGGTGATAACTTTTATTCCTTGGAGGATACTACTACAAATCCCGTAAGTTATGTTCACAAAGATTCTACAAAATGAGTTGAGGGGGATTTGTTTGTCAAAAGAATGGGTTCGAAAATCCGGACTCAAGGACATCTTTTATTATTCAAGATAGAAAAAGACACAGATTGTGACGGGCATAGTTGTCGAATGGAGGAAAATCTTGTTCGCAGGGAAACCAATACGGTAAATACCGAAACAAGGATGCGCAAAAAGCTC